>NQII01001065.1:552449-593776 GCA_002778355.1 Clitarchus hookeri | reverse complement strand
CCTGCCCACCTACACCCTTCAATCACCCCAAGCTACGTTTGATTTAAATTTTAAAATCTCATAAAGCCAAATACACACACGCGCGTACTACAAAACAAATACTTTATTGACAAAACTAAAAACTATTAATTCTAAATAATAAAAAAAAACGTAACATTCGTTGTTTAAACTGGGATAACAACAGGAGCAGTTAAGATACAAAACGTGGCTAAACTTACATTTTTATCAACCTATGTTTGTATTTAAGACTGTAATACACGTAGGTGATAAAAAATACACTCTGTAAGAAATTAGCACTTCTCAATTGAAACTGTTCAAATGCAAATTCTAAGGAATTATACAAATTAAAATGCGATACCGATCGTAAGTACGTCAAACATACAGTATATAGTGTACGTTTCATATCGCTGGCACTTTAATAATAAATTAAAAAAAAAAAAAACGTTTTCATGCAAATGGGCGTGGTTTCGTTTTTGGTGATTCATACTCGTACAAGAACTTTTAACACACGTCAAATATAAACCTCTGCATACGGGAAATAAAAAAAACGAACACGTTCCCGTAAGGTTTCACTAACGTGATGGAAAAATGATGGCGAATTATTAATAACGCGCCGACAGCGACTCTGCGCGGGAGTCTTAACAACAAATCGAAATGCAAACACAACGTTTAAATAAAAGAAAATCCTAGCGGACACGGCGCGAAGCTCACGCAGCAATGCCTTGTTTACAGAAGAGAGAGACGGGCCTAAGCGCAGAATCCACACCGATAAATACATAAATATTGAAATTTTTGAAGCACAAACTAACAACGCCAGAGTGAGGTTTTTTTAAAAACTGATTACGTTACCGATCCTGAAAACACAATATTGAACGGAATTCTTAAATTTTAAAATATTTTTGCGCACGACACTGCAAAATTATTTTCCTACTTTCACAAGAATAATCGTTAGAAACCCAGTTGCCAAGGAAAATCCTTTGTAGAACTACAAACCATTTTCTTGTAAAATCTGCAAACCGTATATTTGTAATACTTATTACTAGGGCCAGTGACTATTCGCGTAAAAATCGGAGCACACAGTAGACTTCAATACTATATACTAGTGATGCAACGAATGTCGATTTTTCGACATTCGCGAATGCGAATGCGAATGTTGGTTTTTCAAATATGGCGCCAAAAGCGTGCGCCTACGAACTCGAATTTTACCGCGCGTTTATAACTGGCCAGCCGGGCGCCCATGTTAAAACCGAGAGTAGCCCATATGCCCCGACTCTGAACGAAGTAAACAAATCGTGATTGCTGGCTTACTGAATGAAGTTAGCTGCTAATAATGTTTTCGTAAATATTTAGTTTGAGGTTACCTTGACGCGTACCGCTCATACCTACCAGTAGTGGCGACGCTATTCTTACCCACGCCGTAAACCGATGGCCTAACGACCAGAGGAATCCCCGAGTTCGAACCAACTGCACCTGTCATGTTGCCTGAGTCACGACGTGACGCTGCGAACGCGGGGAGTCCCGGGCATGTTATCGCCCCTCGCCACAAGAAATTACTAATCGGGGAAAAACAGTGCACCCCGCCTACCCCTATCCCACCGCAAACACGAGAGGGTAAGTCCCGAGTTATATGGAAAATAGAACAGAAACATATATATACAGGAGCCACAGAGGACCATTAAGTCAGTTATGCGACAGTTAAGAGAGTTACGCGAGAGTGAAGGACAGTTGAGGTCAGTTACGCGAGAGTTACGAGACGTTTACGACGGAGCAGCAGCGACAAGACAGTTACAACGAAGTTACGACGGAGTCGGGAGTTACGCCGGAGTCACGAGAGAGTCAGATACGAGGAACGACGAGCGACGAGGAGAGAACTGCACGTCCAGGGATCGAGCCCAGGACTTCCCGGGAGAGACACCGAGACAGCACGACAACGCAAGCCACCAGAATCGAGGGATAGCTAGATTCCACCGTCCGAGAAGATATAAAAGGGGCTAGGTCTCATATATGTACAGATCACTGTAACTTTGGACAATAAAAGTAAAGCGTGAATAAACCGAACCCAGTTATGTCTTTGTGTCACCCATCTTACAGCAGCCCAAGGTGCAGTTAGCCAGCACCGTAACAAATTACTATGTACCCTGCTATCCACCACCCTGTATAGTGCAGGTGGGGGCAGCGTCGAGTCAACATACTTAAGTTTTGTTTTTAACTTGTAAATACTCTATTGTTGTAATTGTACAGTGATAAGTGATGTTTCAAAATGATGCGGTCGTGTGTTAGCAAAGTTTGGACTTATTTTACAATATGTGATGCTAAAAATTTGAAATGCAAAATATGTAATAAACAATACTAGCACAAAGGAAGAACAACAAGTACTATGAGAAATCACCTGGAAGCTTTGCATAAAAACGAGTATAATGCTTTAAAGAATAGGGAAAATGAAAAGCGAAATGCTTCTACAACAAGTGTTGTGGCCTCCACTTCGCGACAATGTACGAAAACCGACCTGAAACAAATGTCTTTGACTGATTGCGTCGAAAAAACAAAAAAGTGGGATAACAACAATGCCAAGTCTTTGGAAATTGATAATTTAATAAGCGAAATGATTGCTTTAGAGGACTTACCCTTTAGTTTTGTCGAAAGCGTTGGATTTGTCAGACTATTGAACCATCTTTGTCCGTCGTATAATATAAAAAGCCGACAACATTTTTCTTCGTTTATATGTGAGAATTTCTACGGCAAAGTCAAAGATAAAATTTTGGGATTAATTAAGTCATTTGAAAAATTGGCGTTTACAACTGATATTTGGTCTGATTCTTGTTCAGGAATATCTTTGCTGAGTCTTACATGTCATGGTATAACAAAAAACTTTGAGAGAAAAATGATTGTGTTAAACGCAGAGGTATTTAACGATGGCCGACATACTGGTGAAAATATAGCTATAAAACTTGAAACCATGTTGTCGCATTGGGAAATACCTAAAGAAAAAGTGCAATGCATTGTTAGAGATGGTGGCACAAACATGAAAAAAGGTATTTCCTTGTTATTAATTAGAGACATTGATTGTTCGTCACACCAAATTCAGCTGGTTGTCAAGGAGGGGCTTAAGGCACAAGATTCCGTTATAACAGTGATTGCAAAATGTAAAAAGATGGCAACACATTTTCATCACTCAAATGTAGCTCAAGATGAACTGGCTGCTCTACAAGAAAGACTCGATCAGCCAAAGCTGAAAATCATACAAGAGTGTGCTACAAGATGGAATAGCAGCTTGTATATGTTAGAGCGTATTTTGAAAAACAAAGATTCGTTATGTCTTTATGCTTCCCAGAATAACAAGATTTCACAACTAACTTCCGAAGAGTGGATTATTGTGGAAAAAATAATAACTTTACTCAGACCTTTTGAAGAAATTACAAAAGAACTAAGTGCAGCCAATATTTCTGTATCCTCAGTAATTCCATTATTGTCCACTTTGGAAAAAATTATTGGTGAATTTGATGTGACCGACGAATGCGTTGGGAATACGATTTTAGTTCTTAAACGAGAACTATGTCGCAGATTTTCCCATTTGGAAAATGACGTATTGTTTGCTACGGCAACTTTTATTGACCCGAGATACAAATTAAAATTTTTCAAAAATTCTTCAACCAGAGATCAAGTTGTGAAAAATATTTTAGAGTCAATTGGAAACGATGAATCAAGCCTATCGTCTTGTTCAAATCCTAAGCGTGCCAGAATGACTACTCATCGGATTGAAACATCTGGTTCCAGTGCCAGTCTGACAGAGAAATCTATATCTTTAAGAGACACCATGAAATTGCTGATGGATTCCAGCGAAAGTGAAGAAGAAGAAAATGAATGTACGAACCCTATAGAAGTTTTGATAAAAAAAACCATCAATGAATATTTATTAGATAAACGTGTGGAAAATGATGTAGATCCACTTACATGGTGGGCGGTAAATAATAAGAAGTATGGTATTATTTCTCCCATAGCCAGGCAATATTTAGTAACACCACCCACTAGTGTGCCTAGCGAAAGGGTCTTTAGTGGGGCTGGTCTTCTTTACACACCCCACCGAAATAGGCTGCAAGGAGAAAAGGCATCAAAACTTCTATTTCTGAAGTTTAATATTCCTCTACTCTTATTTAATTAATAAGTGTTTCACTTAATTGTGCTTAGATATAAACAATTTTTCATAGTTTTATTTTTCGATTTCAAGAAGTAATGTTTAATGGATATCTTAAAAATTACATAATTAGTGAGTTAGTTTTAGTACCAAAGTTAAAATTAACAAAATGTTAAGAACATATTTGTTTTAATTGAAAAGAAGATTATTATATTGTTTGTTTTTCTTCACAATATATTTTTAACTTTATTCATAAGAAGTCGATTTGATTTACAATTAAACATGATTACTAGTTCATTAAAGGATCTCACATATTTGAATAAGATACCCTTTAGGTTGCATAAAGGCATATTGTTAAGTGTTTTTACAAAAGATCTCATTTAAAGTTGATTTGTATAATTAAAAAGGTTGGGTTATATCTTATTCCATTGTTTTGTGTTAAAGCAGTTCAATGGTATTTGATCATACAGTTGTGTTATAATATAGTTTAGAATTTTTAAGAAATTACCTGCCTTAATTTAATTTTGCTTAGGTAAATAAGAATAAAAGAATATCAAAAGTGTGTTTCTGTTATGTAATCTAGTGAATAACTGCAAGGCTGTTTCCCAAATATCATTAAAATACACTCTTATACATAAAAAATATGTTAATAAACAAATATGTCTTAATCATAGCAGTTGCATTATTATTTAATAGACATTTTCATTTTTCATTGCCAAATACATTTGCAAAATATTGGCATCATTTTTGCGAATGCGAATGTTCAAAAACATGCTAATATTCGCGAATGCGAATGCGAATATTCGTTGCATCACTACTATATACACACCTCAGCTGTTGTTATACCTCCATTGGCTGCTGGTGCCGTGTCCGTCTTTGACCAAGCCACTCAGGACTAAGTAACTCCGACACCGAACCTTCGTGATTCGTGCGCAAACGGTTAACACAGGCCAGAACATTTTTTAGCCAATCAAAGAAGCTGGACGACCCTACAGTGCTTTGAACTGTATCTTGTCTCGAAATATTTTCGCGAAATATCACTGCCCCTACTTATTACAAATGATGGGATTGTATGAAAACTTAAATAATGGAGAAGTGGGAATAAAATTATCTTTTTCTTCTAGAGTGCAACTGTGGCGAATTAATAACACAGAATAGGGGGAAAAACTATTGCAAAATATAATTAATGAAAAATAAGAGTTACACGGGAACTAGACCATACATCCTTAACAACAAAACCAATTTCACTTCATAACTTCACGCTCATTTATTTAATTTATTTATTTAATAAAACAATAAATACCTACAAAATATTAGTGAAGTTATTCTGTTAAGAAGAACAGGTTTATTTCATTTTATGAGTGATGTGTAGATATGAAACATTCACAGTTAATGACTAATAGTGTCAAGTGTTTTTTTAAATTGTAGTCGTTTGATTACGATTATTTGAAGTCTTTTAAATATTTTCCTTTTTTTGAAACTTACAATAGACTTATTTTTGCACGCAACTACATTTTGCATCACCCCTAGTTTTTGCACAATCAGCTATATACGGTTTTACGTTGTTGAGCGTCCGCCATTTTGCTTCACCTCGTGGATACGGGCCAGTATAGTGCAAACATTTATTGAAGTCTATTACAAACACGGCCCTTGTAGTTTTACGAACGAGCAATTTTACAAGAGACATTTTTGTACTATTTCAATAACTCAGTAATTTTTTTTATAGTGTATTTTCAGCAAAAGCTACCGACAAAACAAGCATGTCGCGAGCCAATCGATGACAGGCACGGTTGTTACACCGTCACAAAGTTGATAGTTCTGCCTGTCGAATGTCAAAGTCTGGTCTCCATATCTGAGACGAAGTATAACTCAGGTGAAGGTTCATTCCAATCTCGTGTTGGGAAGTTCANACGAAGTATAACTCAGGTGAAGGTTCATTCCAATCTCGTGTTGGGAAGTTCAATGTTAAGGCGCCCGTCTACCTGGAACTTTTTCCCACGTCTAGGCCGAGAAGCGCGGGAGCGATAAGGGCGACACTGCCTTGCGCATCAAGTACATCACCGCCGCTAAGCGCAAGGCTCTGAACTGGCGTGCAGTGTTCTCGTCGTGCTGCGTGTACCTATGGGACTTTCAGCGGTGACCATATTATTTTATTAGTTGGAAGTCTTTAGGAAGGTTCAGTGCAGGCCCCTATAGTAGTTTTGTATGTATCTGATGCGCGCATTTCGAGCTACAGCGCCTTGGAAAGGCCGTTTTTTAGCGGTTTTGGAGTGCTCTGAATTGATGTTTCTAACATACGTGATATATTGAAAGTACTTAACAGCTCTCGTCTGAAGTGTGTGTTCTTTTCGTAGATCAGCACGTTGGACGCACGCTTAATAGTTTCGTTGAAAAACGTGTATTTCAAACACTCTGCAACGCAGTTCAAGCGCCAGGTAGACGGGCGACTTAATACGTTGGCAACTGACATTTGTTCGCCACCAGGTAGCACTAGTGTTGCACTGTAGGGCTACCAGATTTCCTGCGCTTTACGTGTAAACAATTGGGATGATTCTAATTTCCAAAAACTAAGTATAATTAAATAAATCCTTCCTATTCGTTCCCGAGTTACAACCTAAGTAAATTAACTTTGTTCTTCGCACTAAAGCAGATATTTAACGAAAAAATATCTTCATGTTTTTAATTATTCTGTCGAAAAACCACATTTAGCGAAATAATAGAATGCACAGTTACTTAAATTCGTTGAGACTAAAGAATCGAAAAATTATTTTTGATTTATATATTTATTTAAGCATTAAATTCGTAACTCTTTTTACTACCGTTAGTGTATTTATGAAACGACAACGCCAAGCGAAAGTTACGTTTGTAATCAACGTTGAAGGGCGTGCGTAATAATTACAAAATAAAATTAATACTAACTGTCACGGTATGTTCAAGTAAGCATCACAATTTAAACGAACCATGAACTTTTACACACAAATAAAGATTATTTATTTATTTGCCGCTGAAAGCGGACTCTTTGGAACACCAGCGAACCTTGCGACGAAACTTTTCCCTATGCCAATCTCTCCCATTAGGAATCTCCCTTTCTTCTTAACGTGAGTAGAATATACCTTACACTCTGTCAAAAATTTCCGCACACTTACGGAAATATACGGAAACGCAATCAGCAATGACGACAAACTGAGTTAAGTCCGTAATTACATAATGCGGAAAGTCTGAGTATTTCCTATAGCTTCGGGTTTCGGGGACGAACATTGCCGAGTCAACGCGAAGCTTTATTCGCCACCGCCACCAGAAAATGACCGTTTCTCCGGCAGTTAGGTTTTCCACGCCACTAAGATATATTATTTAAACAATTATAAAGTGGCATCAGGCGTCTGTAACATTTAACAACACTTAAATATACACTAACTTTAATAGAAACAGAAAAAAATTCAATAATACCCTGTAACCAGTATTTTCCGTAGTTACACGGACATTTTTCTAACAGTGTGGTTAGAGTAGTGAACTTGGAGCGGTTTGCCTTAGTTCAAATCTTGCAGAAGCATAATATATTATAACGCTTTTAATATATTTTTATACACAGTAAAATGCCCATATAAAGAAAATGAATTTTATTTTTTTTTTCATTATTTGTTTTATTTTAAACTGTAAGTACAGAAAATTACGTAGGAACTTAAACGGAGAGTTTCGTGAATACACGGAAAGTTTTGTAAAATTTCCGTTTTTTTTTTAAATTAGAGGTGTCCGTGATTTTACGGAGAGTTTACGGACACCTCTGGATAAATTCTTACCAGCACTTTTCCGTAAACTTAAGAAATTTTTTTTTAAAATAGTGTACTCGGGTAGTGCGCGCCAACTTGCGCCACTCTTGCTCGGATATAACACGGCGCGATGACGGCCTTAGCAAGTCCACTTCCGGAGTGCGGCTGGAGCGAGAGCGAAGCCGGATGCACCTCCGTCACTTCCGGTCGGTAATTACCTCCCGGTCTGCAAAGCCGGGAGCTCAGATAAAAATTGCAATTTCAAGTACGTCAGAAATCTAGAAACATCAAGATCAGTTCTAAAAGAATAAAAAAAGCAATTACATGAAAAATTAATATTTTGTATAAATACGTGCGATTTCTACTCTTCTTAATAGCAAAAGCAAAAATACCTTTATGTTCCTCGACTTGATGTGACTGTGAAATGAGCAAGTTGCAACGGCTCATTCACATCCTGTGTACACCGGAAATTTCCAGTTTGCACTGCTCAGTGCCCAATCATCTTACCTGTGGGTAAATGATTCGCAAACCGTCTTACTCGCCTAGGTCATCATTGGTTCATATAACTGTAGCCGAACATATAGCCTACAGCTCATTGGCTCTGACAACGAAACAAGTTTTGCGTCAACTTAAGTACAGCACGCATCATGACATTTTTTTTGCAGCACCTGAAAACGTAAATTTAAGTAGGTCGGAAAGGGTTAATATGAGATTTTCTACAGTACTCAACTCACGACTTATGGAGAGAAATAAGCTACCCCAAGGAATTTTACTGTTCAATACATTTTATAAGTCGACAATTTTAATAGTATAGAAGTTAATAATAAAAAAAATCTGACATCCATTTTATTTTAAATTTCATGGCAAACATAATCCAGGTCACGTATCCGAAAAATTTCGATATAATTTGCAACGAAAAACAAATCACACATTGAACTGAACAATACATGTCACCCAACCCTTCTTCTCAAGAATCCTGCCTTGACCGGCTTACGGGGTCGCGGTGATGTAGTGGTTAGACTACTCGCCTCCCACCAAGGCGAAATGGGTTCGATTCCGAGCTGGGTCACCCCCGGATTGTCGCATGTGGGAATCGCGCCGGACGATGCCGCTGGTCGGAGGGCTTGTATCAGGGATATCCCGTTTCTCCCACCCTTTCATTCCGGCGTTTCTCCATGCCTCGCTTCACCCGCCTCGGCTCTCTAGGCCTCGATGTTAAGAGCAGGGCTTCAGAACAGTTGGAAGTAACTATGAATGAACTGTAGCCGTGCACGCTATAAGGATTAAGATCACAGGGACTCATTCTCAACAACACACCAACAACTATGGCCAAAAAAATATATTTCACGAAAACGTAGAGTTTAAAAATAAACCTTTTTATTTTATGTGAAATCCCAAATAAATAAATTGTTATTTTATTAGAAAATTACTATTTCAGCACTAACATTCTACAATAAATTGCTTTACTTGTTTACAAAGTTACAATTCTCGAAGTAATTTGAAACACTTAGATGTTGTAATAATAAACCCAGTGTATTTTTTACAATAAGTTAATTATGCATTCTCGGGTATATTTTGTAGGTAAGACTAATGTGGCGATGACTTTGTAATTTATAATTTGGTAAATTCGTATTTAGTTGCAGGTACGTCCAACTGCATACAAAAAAATAAAGTACTTAACTAGACAATTTGGAGCAAAATATGTCATAATATGAACCGTTAGTCATATTGCCAATATTTAGGAAAACTCAAAAAATTTGAAAGGTGGGGAAAAAAATAATAACTCTTTTAACAAGTAAAATAATTAATTATTATCAGCGTTTATTGTTTACAGATAAGCACCGTACACCTTATGGGCGTATTCTTCTGTGGAAAATATACGTGGCATTGTAACACAATTACTACATCTCACAGCCAGAGCCTACAACCACAGTAAATGCGGAGGAAATGCGCCGAGTTCACGTAGAACACACCGAACAAAAGTCGCACTTCGCGGTAGTCAAGGTCACGCGCTGTTCACAGGAACAGACAAACGGGCAGCAGCATTTCGCGAACTGTTCACTCTGATGCCTTTCCAATCTTTTCGAATTACTCTGTAAATAGCCACAGGTGCCTTGAGTCATAAGCCCTGTAATTGGCGGTAACTGCTCCTCAATAATGCTGTATACTTACCTGTTCTGTGTTATTACGGACCGCGGAAAAATTTACAGATACTTTCAACGGCAAACACTGCTATATTGAGAAAAACTAACAAGATTACAAGAACAAACGGAAGCAAATTTTTCCAACGCTAGTCGTTGTCCTTCATTGAGAAACACTTTTTTTTTCTCCCGACGGTATGAGAACTTTTCTATAGCGCCAAGTGTTGCAGTAGTAAAAAAAAAAAAAAAACATCACTCCGACCAATTAAATTTCAAAGACCGCCACGCCAGTTGATTGTCTAGCGTTCACGCAGGCAATAATAAATGTTGTTTGTGTTCAAACTAACTTGCTTCTCGGTCCGTAAAAAAAAAAAAAATATATATACGACTCGGTGTTCGCGATTCGTTTACTGTTCCCGCCTCTGCAAACTTTTGAATGCGCCAATTATCGCCTCGTCCATTCCGCAGCGCAAACAAAAGTCTAACTATCGAATACCGCGAGGTATAGGAAAATGAAACTAGGTTATTTCGGCGCCAGTGTTCGGGAAACGATCAAATAGATGTTAACTTTTACATCTGTGTTAGTTCACGCGGTGCTTGGCGGAGTATGAACATTAGAGCAAGAGTATCTCGAAAAAAGTATTACCGTTTTTTTAATGTTCGGCAAACTTGCACAAACTGCGAAGTCGTAAAATTCTTTATTTTACAATCTTATTGTTGGCTTGTCTTACGCTCCTAAACCAATAATTGGTAAATAGGTATGTCATTAATATTTTTCGGTTCCAATGGGTANTTTGGCTTGTCTTACGCTCCTAAACCAATAATTGGTAAATAGGTATGTCATTAATATTTTTCGGTTCCAATGGGTACTTTCAGCTTACGAAATGTCGCGAGACCGAATTTAGTATACAAAAATTATGACGCACTCGGCAGTTAATAAGCTATTTAGTTTATTTAGTATGTTACAGACTTGAGTAAATACTAATTTACTAAAATATTAATTACTAGTTCACCGCCACATTACTTTTACCTTCAAAATATACTACATGAGAATGCATACTTAACTATTGTGAAAAAAATTACCTGTGCATTATTATTATTATTGTTTCAATTAAGTGCGACAATTTTAATTTTGTAAACAATTAGAGTACTTTATAACACAATATTAGTGCTGGGATAATAAATTTCAAATATAAAATAACATTGAGTTATTTTAGAGGCTACATAAAATAAATATGTTCATTTTTAAACACTGAATTTTCTTATAAATTTTTTTCCAACTAGAATTGTTTATGTGTTGTTAAGTAAAGACGTGACTGTCGACAGCGTCCGAATTGAACCCTTTCAAATAGCAAATGACTAAATAACTAAAATATCAATTCGAACGCGCCCTTATAGACAAAGAGGCGGTGGGGAAGGGATAAGCGGGCGGAGAGATGGGACTCAGTGGCAGCAAATGCTTAACGCACAAACTGCCACGGAATATTTCAATCACAGCTGCCAAGCGAATTGGATTTAACTGAAATTATCTGAGCTTTTCCATCCGTCAGGGGAAACGCAATTTTTTTGACAATTGCAGTTGGTACATTTAGATTTCGAGAATGGAATCCCTCGCGCATATATGCATCGAGAATATAAAATAGAATATAGGTTGTTCACAGTTAACTGAGCCAGGGGCGTGGCCAGGATTTATGTTCAGGGTGTTGGGGGGGGGGAGCAGAGTTGTGAATGGGATAGGAGCATTAGATTACACCTATAGTTCCCTTTTGCGTCGCTAGAATGGGCCACGATACCATCCAAGCTACTTTAGCTAGGCCAGCTATTCATTTTTAAATATTTTTAATAACACGCCAAAATACCCTGGCTAAATTAGCACTATGCCACTCTTGTAGCTTTAGTTGAGATTATTTTATTTACTTGAACTTGGTTATGGACCCCTCTGTCACCCCCCCNACTGAGCTCTTTTGAAAGCCCCGCTTAATATCTACTTGTAAGCACATTACGAATTTTCCGCCATATGTAAAATGAACGTTGCCACGGGCCAGATCACTTTAATTCACGTGTCGTACAAATGAAACTTATAAAATTATAGAAGAAAATATTCTGCAAATGTGGCACTTATTACATTTGCATGCGTTAAAAAAAACGGCAAACAAAATGAACTGTTTCATTATTCGCAAATGTTGATCCAGCACTTTTAATTAAATATTAAGGAGTGGAACTACTTTCCCTCCATCGTTACCAACCTTACAGGGCGCGTGCCAGTCAGTGTGCGCCCGTTAAAATATACGCAGGTAGAGGCGGTGACTTTTCCAAAGGTTGATTTCAAAAGTGCTCACTTTACCGCGAACATGTTATCGACACACGCAGTGTCGCGGTTTTGACCCAGGCTCCTCCTCCTGTGCCCACCCCTAGGGTATAACAGGATACACCATTCTGAGCAGTTTAATGGAGAGCGCACTCTCAGGCTGTACACAATCAGGGATGTTAGTTGCCACTTTCAGGCTGTATAAATACTCACATCAAGCCGTTAGATGTGAGTGCGCACTCTCCCAGTCATTCGTCCAGCGACACCAGTTAAATTGAGCTCGGTCAGTGCTCTAATTGACAGCAGTTGAATGCTCTTTACCGCCAACAGTCTGCAGGCCCTGGTACAGAAGCCAAGCGATGCCGCTTGCCTGACGAGAAAAAAAAAACACCTTGAGCGAGTGAAAAACATGTCCGCCGACTTTCCAGCGGTACATCGGGGCGTCACCTCCAAGTCTAAGAACACAGGAGCGACGTAGACGCTTATTCCGCTAACTCCAACCGCGCACGCCAGCGAAATGGCTCCACCAGAGCCAGTAACATGTCGGAACGGCGTTCGACCAATCAGCGCCCGGTTACTCACTCGCCAGCCGGCAGCCCAGCCAATAAGGAACCACTCGCGGGACGCAGTAGCCAATCAGACGTAAGTAGAGACCTGAAAAAATTCGCGGATTCATTTTGGGACAAGCTAGAACTCGAAACACGTGTGTTTATACAACTTTAGCCATTGGTCCACACGGTGTTTCGACACCTGCTGGGGAACGGTGTCCCAATTGTCGCCTTCCACTGTGACAGCAGACAGCCAGTGCACAGTAGATATCGGCATAATTGTACATAAGACTGTCGAGGTCATTGAACTCACGAAATTTTCAAGTCTCTAGAGNGTGACAGCAGACAGCCAGTGCACAGTAGATATCGGCATAATTGTACATAAGACTGTCGAGGTCATTGAACTCACGAATTTTTCAAGTCTCTAGAGTCTAGAACAAAGGACACGTTCCCAGAGACTCTGGCAGCCAATCAGAGAATGAGTACGTGCGCATCAAAGGAACCGACACGGCGTAGAGGCCTCTGCTCTATACTCTGTGGTTGCACAATAGAGCACTCGCTAGACGGGTGGGAGCACTCACACAACAGCATTTGTGTTCCTGCAGTACTGTACATGAGCCACTAAATTCTAGCTTGTCTGAAATAACACACGGGGGCCACAGTGGTGTAGTGGTTAGACTACTCGCCTCCCGCCCTAGGCAAACAGGGTTCGATTCCCAGCTGGGTCGTGCCGGACGATGCCGCCGGTCTGTAGGTTTTCTCGGCGATCTCCAATTTCTCCGGCCCTTTCATTCCGGCGTTGCAACATACTCACCTCGCTTCACCCTCTTCGGTTCTCTAAAACCTCGATTATAAGAGACACCCAAATCTCTTCGCTCACTCACTCTTTAACGCGATAACATGTGTAACGATTTAGAAGAATTAATAATAAGGATAATAATATTTATTTAGTTTTTGTGTGCTGAGTCTACACGGGATCATGTACCTGGTTGGCGCAGGAATGGGACTGTTTTCATCGGTAATAGGAATCGAATGGCAACCAACTTGGTAAAAACCACTGCCAATGAAGCGGGAAAGTATCGAACTCGTGTCCTCCCGGATGTTGCTCAGGCAAGCTATACCTAGAGACCTGAAGAATTCGCGGATTCATTTTGGGACAAGCTAGAATTCAAAACACTAACTTAAGCGATTGGTCCAAGCTGTGTTTGACATCTCCTGGAGAACGATGTCCAATCGTCGCCTTCCACTGTGACAGCAGACAACCAATGTGCAGTTGATATCGTCATATTTGTACATAAGACTGTAGAGTTTAGCCTGCAGGTCATTGAACTCGCGAATTTTTCAGGTCTCTGGGACTATACCTAATGCCAAAAAAGCCAAGTACAGCATTTGGAATCGCAAGCCACACAAGTGCTTCGCCAAACTGATCTCTGTTTGACACAAAAAAAAAAGATCAGTAATCTTTTATTTAGCCCTGGTGATTTGTTGCGAATAATATCCTACAATTATGCAGAGTTACTGACAAAGGGTTTCGCCCAAGCAATCCGATACTCTCTTTTGGAATTCAGATCCTCAAAAACCAACTGAAACTAACGTAAGTGATAGCTAGGGCCAGTAACTTGTCGCGTAAAAATCGGAGCTGTTTGTTATACCTCCATTGGCTGCTGGTGTCGTGTCCGTCTTTGACCAAGCCACTCGGGACTAAGTAACTCCGACACTGAACCTTCGTGATTCGTGCGCAAACTGTTAACACGGGCCAGAACATTTTTTAGCCAATCAAAGAAGCTGGGCGACCCTACAGTGCTTTGGACTGTATCTTGTCTCGAAATCTTTTCGCGAAATATCACTGCCCCTAGTGATAGCAACCCGAACGACGAAGCCTTCGCTTGCACTTTTGCCCGTATCAACACACACACGCGTGTGTTTAAAATGTACGTTCGCGCGGATGCCGTGGCCAAACACAATTACATCCAACAAGAAAATACAACAGAAAGCACGGAAACAAACTTCTAGTGATTTCAATTCGCTTTCCGTGACCGAGTAGATTTTAGGATTAGTATTCAGGAAAAATAATCCCCAGAAAATTGAATTCCAGTTACTTTACTGAACACCAAATCATATGCAAATGTAAACATAGAATCGTGAATCACGATGGAAGAAATGTCAGTCAAAGGCCAACGGGGTGGTTTAACTGTAAATGACAGGGGGTGAAATGACGGGCTGTCACTTGTTATGCATTCTGCATGTGAGGAAAGTCTCATCAACGTACAACTACTGTAAATTAAGACGTATTTCGAGGTGCATTCTTCCACCGTACATTTAACGCAAAGCTGAGGAGTCGTGAGAGTTTCTTAAAGGCGTTGGTCACAAAAAAAGGATTGTTATTTTATGTGTGCCCCGCATAATTTCCAACTTTTAGACATTATCGGTGATAACACTTTCCTAGCAAAATTAATTGAGCACAGATGTGCAAAAAATCATGCGATCTTAACAGATTTTTATCTGACGGAAAAGTAGTCACCGATTATGTCTAAGTTGAACGGTATGTGGTACAAATATAAAATTTGCAAATTTTTTCGTGGACAACACCCTTAATGTTAAACAAAATGCAGTTTCATGACGGTAAGTAACCTTTCTGTATTGCACTGAACAAAGGCAGCCACGCATTTTCCAGAAGTTCCGAAGAGAAATTTTACAGAAAAAATAATATCAGCACCGTTAGTATCGAGAAGGGACGTGCAAAATTCGCGATATTTTGTGGGTGCAGACTAACCTGCAAGATACTGTATGCTCGATGGACTTCAGCCATTGGAGGACAACTTACAGACCACGTTCCAAAGACGATCTAGCCAATAGTAAAGACTCTGCGGTTGACGTAACATATCTCCAGTAAAGCGGTTATGCAGGTATATAGTCTTATACTTTCCGGTAGCCACTGAATTCACAAATTGCTCTCAGGTAGGTACAGGTCAGTAAAGTTTAGCTTTTATTTTCTTCCAAATAATAACCCGAATTTTTCAAGTAATTATTACAGATGTTAAAAAAATTTCCGGGTCCATTTGAGGCCAAGCTAAACTTCACACATACGTTCGTATTAGCGCCCTGGACGGTTGGTGTTGGCATCAGTTGAAGTACAGGCTGACATATGTAAGATGGAACAATAGGCGGCCGGTGGTTAGAGTTTGGTGTTTATGGTTGGTGGTTGGTGTGGATGGTTGGTGTTGATGGTTGATGTTGATGGTTGGTGTTGGTGGTTGGTGATTGGTCGTTGGTGTGGATGGTTGGTGTGGATGGTTGGTGTTGGTGGTTGGTGTTGATGGTTGGTGTTGATGGTTGGTGGTTGGTGTTGATGGTTGGTGGTTTGTGTTGTTGGTTGGTGGTTGGTGTTGATGGTTGGTGGTTGGTGTTGATGGTTGGTGGTTAGTGTTGTAGCGAGTTAGAATACATCGAATTTTTACCACCAACCGACAAATCAGAGAGTGTTCTGTAGTTTCTGAATGAGTGGCAGTGGAAAAGCTTTGAAATGGCGGGAGATAATCGTGAAAATAAAAATATTTATCTCGAGTTGAAAATACATGATGTTAATAAGTAACCAGCAATAGTTATTATTTTAACTCTCCTGTGTAAGAACATAATAGTTAAAGCAAAACAAAACAAGTTTATTTTATTTGCTGGCTTTTGTGAAGCTATTGCATGATTTCAGACAAATTGGAGTTAGCTGTGTGAATACTATTTTTGTATAATATGCAGTGCACATAATGTTTAGCACTAAAAAATAATAACAACGTATTTAAAAGGGTATATTGGGTATATTTAAGAGAACTTTATTTAAAAAAAAGGTAAAATTTTAGCAATTAAAGACTTGTCCTCTTGGTTGTAAAAATTCAGATTCCAGGAATAGCCAATTAAAACAATTGATCCGCATTTGTTAAGATGTTACTGCTATCTGATGGCACAACAAGCGAAACAATTTACGCCAACACTGACTACTGTGGCATGGAACTTATCGCACACCAACAGAAAACAGCCAAACACCAACAACAAACCACCAAACACCAACAAACCATCACCACCAACAGCCTAGAGTGCCAGGTCTTACTGCTGCTATCGGTCCACGACAGTACACATCCTGGCCACA
Organism: Clitarchus hookeri; assembly: GCA_002778355.1. Lineage (NCBI taxonomy): Eukaryota > Metazoa > Arthropoda > Insecta > Phasmatodea > Phasmatidae > Clitarchus > Clitarchus hookeri. The sequence goes on along the minus strand of NQII01001065.1, from coordinate 576,742 downwards.
GAGAAAATAAGAATACAGAGGCGAAATAGCCGCTACTCCCGCGAAATCCACTCGCTTACGTCAAAGATACCGCCATCCTTATTTCTCTTCTGTATACTTAGGGCCAGTGACTTTTCGCGTAAAAATCGCAGCACACAGTAGACTTCAATACTATACACACACCTCAGCTGTTGTTATACCTCCATTGGCTGCTGGTGCCGTGTCCGTCTTTGACCAAGCCACTCAGGACTAAGTAACTCCGACACTGAACCTTCGTGATTCGTGAGCAAGCGGTTAACACGGGCCAGAACATTTTTTTAGCCAATCAAAGAAGCTGGACGACCCTACAGTGCTTTGGACTGTATCTTGTCTCGAAATTTTTTCGCGAAATATCATTGCTCCAACGTATCATTATTTATTCTTTGGTGGGGTATTGAAGAATAAGTCTAGGCTTTAAGACCTTGACATATTATCCGGAGTACACTCGCTCACGTCCGATTTGTTGCCGAATGGCGCCGTGCGAGTCCAGAAGCTAGCTGCAGGCCTTCCCCTGGACAACGCCACTCGCTGTTGGTGACGTACCAGCTACTTCATCATTGGTTGCTTCTAATACCAAGGATCTGCTGGAACTTTTAATCCATAGCCTACAAAGTGTCAGCTGCTGTCGGAAATTCGCAGGTACTGTTCACGCCAAAACTTTCCTCTTTCGCAACATCTGAACTGAAAATTAACGTGTACGCTAATGGGTAGGGGCAGTGATATTTCGCGAAAAGATTTCGAGACAAGATACACTCCAAAGCACTGTAGGGTCGTCCAGCTTCTTTGATTAGCTAAAAAAATGTCCTGGCTCGTGTTAACAGTTTGCGCACGAATCACGAAGGTTCAGTGTCGGAGTTACTTAGTCCTGAGTGGCTTGGTCAAAGACGGACACGGCACCAGCAGCCAATGGAGGTATAACAACAGCTGAGGTGTGTATATAGTATTGAAGTCTACTGTGTGCTCCGATTTTTTACGCGAAAAGTCACTGGCCCTACTAATGGATTAATCTTTTGGCGAGAATATCTCACTGGAGCGATTTCTTTTTGAGCCCAGGCCCGGAGGACGGGATTCCCGTGGTTGGTAAAGGGAGGGAGGGTTGCGGATATTTATCGACAACAGGCTTCTCCCATTTGGCAATTTATTTCTCTCTCTCTCTCTCTCTCTCTCTCTCTCTCAACGACGCTTTTTATAGGCTATTCACGTTAAAGTGAGTACTTTTAAAACGACTTCAAAAAAAAATCTTTGTCCGTCAACTGCATGTAAAGGATGATTCACGAGGAGTTACTGCCCCTCACAGGGCCTATTCCTTACAACATTTGGAGCAAAATATGTCGTATACATGGGGGCCCTATTCCCAACATTTACAGAGTAATTCGAATCATTTGAAAAATTACGAATAGAGTAAACCCCTTTCAGAAGTAAANCCTATTCCCAACATTTACAGAGTAATTCGAATCATTTGAAAAATTACGAATAGAGTAAACCCCTTTCAGAAGTAAATGCAGTGATGTATCATCAGACCGTATTGTTTACAGTTGAGCATCACAATTGCGTCTAACAAGCACACAAAAGTTGTGACGCGTGATGGGTACATGGGATAGGAATTGCGCTGTATTCACACCCTGAGAAATAACCCCCAGGGAAGTCCCGCCGTATAAGAATTTCGGGGATGAACCTCAGTGAGAACGAAATAGGGTAAGTCCCGGGAAATTAGCTGATATAAGCCCTCTTCGAAGGAAACTGGGTAACCCCCGGCCAAGAATAGTGCAGACGCAGCTCCCAGGAACCCCCGAGACCCTTGCCGCACCCCGCCCTTCGCCCTAGTTTGATCGCGAGAGCAGCTGAGGAGACACAAAATCCTATACAAAAAACGTGCGAGTGACGCCGGGGAAGTCCGTGATTCTGTCGACACAAATCGCTGACAGCCAATTTGAATATATCGAGAGCCAGGTTAAATTCAGGAGCAGCCAGGTTTCGGGAGCAGTTGTAGTGAGGTGTTCACCGTCGGTCGAGAGCGCGAAGCGGAGAGGACGGGGACGCGAGCCGAGGTCGCAGAGAAAGCACAAGTTCCGGGAAACCAATCCTGGACTTCCGGGAGAGTCAGTCTACGCCGCAGGAAGGAGCCAGCCGAGTACAGCACGCCAACGAGAGCCAGTCCGAGGGCTTGAACCAGGGCCACCCAGCTCACCAGGCCTTGCTACCAACGACGACAACTCACCAAAAGCCGCAGTCAGAGATATGTAGAGAAACGTCTCCCTTCAACAACCTTCCCCGACGCATAGTATTCAGCCCAACAGCCCTTCAGGCTTACGACGAGAGGGGGTCTCAGTCTCGCCAGTGTGTGTAATAACTATGTGATCTTCTGATAAATAAAATCCTGGTGTGTTAAATAACTGAGAATACGAGTATTTGTTTACCCCTAAAGCAACATCCTCAGGTGCCCTTAGTCTGCACCGAAATAAATTAACTATATGAACTACTGGCCACCCCCTGTATAACTCAGGTGGCCGAGTAGCGACAGTTGTTTATGAATGTTTCCGCCTACTTCCACACACTGGAACGCACGCTTATGAACCGCACGCGTTGCTCGACGTAGCTGCACTCGGCTGTCTTTGATTCCTGTAGCGGTATTCGTGATACGCGCAAGTAGTTCCTCACGTGTTTGTGCAGTTCTTTGGAAAACAATATCCTTCATCCATCCCTATACGCAATAATCTAGGCATTTCCAATTTGTCGAATCACTCTGTAAATATTGGGGATTGGACCCACATTAAATATTACGTATTTTGCTCCAAAAGATGTAAGCAATAAGTCCTGTGAGTGGCGGTAAATCCTCGTGAATCACCCTGTATGATATTGTACACACTTGCCACGCATGCTCCCGGTTAAGTTGGCAGAGAATTGAGTAAAATAGTTCTAAGTCCTGACGTACTGAGAGCGTAATATTTCAAAATAATGGCAAAACACGGTTGTGTTTTTGTTTCTTTACATACACTTTAGCGTGCTAATTGGAACATTAGTGATACATTTATGTTCTTGGCGATTTCACAATTGCACTTGGTTGGCGCATGAATAAATTGTAATTAAAATTTTACGTATTTCGGACAAATAAAAATAAGGATAAAAATATATCTTAAGCAGTAGTGGAGAGATTTGGACGTCTCTAAACATCGAGGTCTTGAGAGCCCATGAGGGCGAAGCGAGGTGAGTATGGAGCACCGCAGATATACAAAGGCTAAGGAAGCGGGAGAACCCCGAGAAAACCCAGCAGTATTCCCACATGCGAAAATCCGGGGGCGGACCCGTCGAGAATGGAACCGGTTCGCTAGAAGCGAGGTGAGTATGGAGCACCGCAGAAATACAAAGGCGAAGGAAGCGGGAGAACCCCAAGAAAACCCAGCAGGATTCCCACATGCGAAAATCCGGGGGCGGCCCCGCCGAGAATGGAACCGGTTTTCCTAGGTGGGAGGCGAGTAGTCTGACCACTACACCACCAAGTTTCGCAGTAAACATCTAAATTACATGTTATTTTATTAATTTACTTATTAGGTAATTTTAGTGCCCCCGAACAGGTAGACGAGAATACGAGTTATTCAGAAATGGGGGTGGAATAACTGCAAAATGAAGGGTTTATTTTGAAATCACTAGCAAACAGTTAAATAACGATTATAAAATAATTTCGTATTCGCCACAAAAAAAAATAATTTGCATATTTGTGTCTCGTTTTCAGTGGCGGAGTTGTCCGTAATCAAGTGTAGCTTGCCTGGAGCGGTTTTCAGCATTTTGAAAGTCACGTACGTTATACGCGACGTTGGAATGACAGCAAACGGGGAAACGCAGTCAGGATACGACAAGTAACGAGTACAACCTGCAAAATTAAGTCCAACATTCTTGTCAGATGATGGGTAAACCGCTCGGGTTACGCCCCTCCCAAAATACACACCCACGCAAAACACAAGGCCGGCCGACTTTCTCGAATTTACGCGCCTCGCGAAATGCGAAAAACAGGAAGAGGTCAATTATCTCACGTTACGGCTGCACCACGAACGTCGAGCCAAACCGCAGATGTTCTTGGTGTCTCAAGCCGGAGAAGCGCGACAGCAGCGGTAAGGGCGACGCTGCCACGCACATCGCGTGCGCCATCGCCACTAAGCGCACAAAGCCCTGAACTGGCGTGTGGTGACGCGAGGTGAGTACGGAGCAGTGCCGGAACGCAAGGGCGGGGGGAAAATTGGAGATCCCCGAGAAAACCAGCAACCAGCACAATCGTCCGGCACGATGGGGCGCGTCCCCGCCGGGAATAGAACCCTGTTGCCAACCCTGTTGTAAACGCAGCCTGCCATTGCACGTAGTGGCGTTGGGGCGGTTTACGGCGCGTGAGGGTCCCGTCCTTATTGCTTCGCGTTGCCTCGGAGCCACAAACTCGGGGGGAAATAGTCGTGCCAGGTGAGAGGGTGCTATGATGGGGTCAACAGTACGACAGGGCCTCGGCGACGAAATGACCCCCGGGAGAGACGCCACAAAGTACACGGCCCGAGGATCCGGGGTGAATTATTACCGGAGCTCGCAGACCCGGCGAATGTCTGCCGCCGACTCATGACAAATTCAGCAAGGGTGCAGCGCTCGTTTAGCGCTCTCTACTTCTATAGCCCTCCCCCCCCCCACCATCTCTATACTTCCCATCTACCGCATAACTAGAACCTGCGTGTGCCCTAGAAACGCAGGTACACTCTGCCTCAAATACGTAGGTCGCTTTTTGACAGTTTGGTGGCAGGCACATAACATAATACTATGGTCTATTCGCGGTTTCTTCACACTTCTTGAATCGAACCTTTATAAAAATCACCGACATTTTTGGTTGTTTCCTAAATACGCCATGTATCACAAGCGTTTTATACGTGTGTGTAGATAAAAGATCCTCACTTGTATTTGTATTATACATTCTATAAATTATAATGTTGCCTTTATAATTACAGCGAATAATAACGGAGAGAAAACAGGTGTGTTGGCAATGCCGAGTAACAAATAGTTCTTATGCGAAATATTATTACACTGGAGTGCGCACGAATGCGGTGCGTTGTTCGCTCATATTGGTGTGATTTTCTAGACTTGGTTAAGCTGCGTTAGCACGAGGCGGAGAAATATCTGAAAGCAGAACTTGAGCAGGGCTTATGAAAAGTTGGAAGTACCCGCGAATGGAATATATTCTCTTCTGAGTAGGGCAGGATTATTCGAGGCTCCGTTGTGCGCCGAATTGACAAAACAAGCAAGCGCGGCTTTTACGTGTCATTCCAGCTAAGGTGAAAGGATATGACGTCAAAACTGAAGCTACGCAGCCAAAAATATTGCAAGGGGCAATGGGGTGGGGATTGTTTTAACTTGAATGAAGGAAAGAGAGGTCACACTAGTATTAGTGGTGCTGATGCAAGTAATAATTACGACAAATACTAGCAGAAAAGTTACCTCATACTTAAATAAAATACATTATATAGTTTATGTAAGTTACCTTTTTTTTTATAAAAATTATAACTCTTATTATTAATGTTATAATAATTGGTAGGGACAGTGATATTTCGCGAAAAGATTTAGAGACAAGATACAGTCCAAAGCACTGTAGGGTCGTCCAGTTTCTTTGACTGGCTTAAAAAAGTTCTGGCCCGTGTTAACCGTCTGCGCACGAATCACGAAGGTTCAGTGTCGGAGTTACTTAGTCCTGAGTGGCTTGGTCAAAGATGGACACGGTACCAGCAGCCAATGGAGGTATAACAACAGCTGAGGTGTGTATATAGTATTGAAGTATATTGTGCGATCCGATTTTTACGCGAAAAGTCACTGGCCTTACTAATTGGTGACAACCTTAGAGGCAAAAAAGGAAGGGCGGTTACACCACACCCCCTTGACAACGTCCGTGAGCTCGTGAAACCATAGTTCGTGGTATTTTTTTCTGCAGGAATGATGCAGTTGTTTTGAAAGTACTGCTTGGGATCTACTTTTCTGTTATTTGTATCCATCCTCGTTACGCAAAATTAACATTGATACGGACCCAGTAAATTTACACGTGCGTAGGGACGCCGGGATTTCGCGCAAAAGAGTTCCGGGCATGCCAAGTTTCAACACTCTACGGGAATATCAGCATTTTTATTTGTGTTTATTTGCCGCGTGTCTTTGCGAGAAGGCACTTTCTTACGCGACTGGAAAATCAGAATCTGGTTGCTCTTCGGTACCGCATGTCTGTGATTCACCGGGTAGACACCTCATACGCGTAGCTACACGTGCACCTCAGCTAAAGTGTTATACAATACAGCCGGTCGCGAAATATTTTCGCGGAAATCGGGTGTCCCTACTTATGCGACATCGATGGCACGAGCTAATTCAGTGAGTGGGGACGATGGGGGCAGAGGTTTGAGTGGAGAATTTCACTGATTTGTTTGTGATTCCCGCTGAATGTAAAAAAAAATTCCATTGTTCCCAGTTTATTTGCTTGGTTTGCCAGTCCGGAGTAGCTTACCAACCGAATTTCAGTGAATGTTATTTCGCTGATTGATATCACTGATTAGGGTCTAGAGTGTAGGTAATAATGCTGTGAAATTCAAAAGCATATTACCAAATAATGACGTAAATTTGGCAGGCACTTACACAGGAAGCACAAATTTAAAAAAAAATGGTTAATTTAGTAATTACAGATTATTAAAAAAAAGTGACCAATTATGTGACTTATTTTCAATCATACATACAAGCGGGAAGTATCGACATACCCTCCAAAAAACTAGAGTAGTGAAAAGCTATTAAAGGGCGCCATTTCCCTTAAACCATTACAACAGTTTTCAGGAGACATTCTAAATTTATATATACGTATCATACGAAGTATCGATCTCGAAACTATCGATTTTTCCTTGGGCGTGCGAGACTGGTGTGCGAAAATCTACGTAACCCGACAGGTAGATGAATACTAAGATGTCTGGTGCAGTGGCATTGATATGTTAAATTCTGTAATTGAAGGGGAGCATTTGAAAAAAAAAGTGACATGGATACCAACAAACAATGTTGATATATATAACGTCATTATAAAATAGTTATTACAGACAGGCAGCAAAAATTGGAAGTAGAGAATTATGACATATTTGCAAAGCTGCAGTCAGATGACTGACTATTTCAGAAAATGTTATATGTACAGTGTATTAACTTATGTTAGGCTAAGCTGTGACTCAACGTTTTTGTATAACAATTAGTGGATTTTAGTAAATTGTAGCGACAAGACTGAAGAAAAAAGGATCTTAGTAACGAAGCTTAAAAAAATAACATTTAATGACTTTCTGTAAGCCCTGTAGTCTGCATACACATTTAAACAACCAAATTATGGATAACAATGTCAGGGTTTTTGTGGGAAATAGAAAAACTAAATTGAACAAAGTTTATTTTACTTTTTCAGTCTATTCTCATGAAATTGGAACAAACATACACACGGGCAGAAATTCAACCAGGATGTATTTTAACAGGCAAACTGACCGACAAGCGCCCACTAAAGATCGTAACGACGGAGAGAAAGTAATTCCACGCCTTAACGTTAATTTCTTAGTAATTTCACGATTTAACTTGACCGATGCATGAATAAACCTGTTTTAAGATATACTTGTACACACATGGTGTATTCCTCCGCTACGTGTAAAAATAACATTGCCACGGGCCTGATCACTTTATTCACGCATCGGTCTAGCGATACTATGAAATTACTAGAAAAGTAAATATTTCGCTAATTTTCTAATTCTGATACTTGTGCGTTAAAAAAAAGAACAGAAAGCAAATTAAACCATTTTATTACTCACAGATGTTTACGTTAACATTTCAATTCAACGACAAGACGTGGAACTATTTTTCCTTCCGTCATTACCAACTTTACTAAGCACATACCACTCAGTGTGCCCGTTATGATATGTGCAGATATGGGGCAGTGACATTTTTTCACACGTTGATTTCTAAAGTGCTCACTCTACACGAGGGTTGTCAATGTAACCGTCTGCTTGTGTGTGCGTATGTGTGCGCGTGTGTGCGTCCGCGCTCCACCACTATCTCGCGTTGGAGCCGCTAAAGAGGACACCGCCGATGATGAAACTCCATCACTGCGCGCGCTGGTGCGTTCTCTTCCCTCGTGTAACGGTGTTAGGTTTTACATACGGAGGGCGGGGCGAACGATGTGTGTTTGACGAGCCACTGAACTGTGTTTAGACCCTTCACTGCATCTGTCGTTCGGCTATGGAACCGCCAGGTCCACAGCTGAAAACGACAGGAAGAATTAGATAACAATGTTTATAATAATTTCATTTAAGAACAGTATATAAATACAAAAATTAAATATTATGAAATTATGATTGATGTAATTAATTAAATCATCTGAGATTAATAAGCATCGACTTGATCTTTCATCAAGAGGTGGTAGACATTTGAATGGTAAAAATAAAATAAACAAGAAATTTCGATTAGCTTTGGCTATCGCAAAAAAAAAAAAAATCTCACGAGTACTTGCTAAGCCAAAACGTTTATCTTTTTGAACGACATATGCGTTCGAAGTGTTTCTAAGATATATGTAGAATTACACAAAGAAGACTGCAGGATAAGGTAAGGCAATAACCGTTCACCACGTGCCTTTATTTCGTGCAAAAGCACTTGTAACGCATACCTGCAGATACGTCAGATTTTCAGCAGCTACATTCCGAAAGTTATTAATTTTTTTAATAGCTTCCAATGTTTAAGCATATAGATCCGCACAAAAACTAGAACAGCCATCGGATTAATACACGAGATTACAATACATACATGGGCAAAACTATAACATTTAAATACATTTCCAAGAACAGTACAATTCTTAATCTCCAAAATGTCTGCGTAAACTTCTCACATCCTGAGAAGTTTCCCTTCGGGGAAATTAACTATCCGAGCAGTACCTCTCGTGTTAACGGCTAGGTGGAAAATAAGACATGAAACTGAATTATGTTACTAACCAATTGGCAATTTCAGTATTACACTGCATCACAATTTACCGACTTTATAAAATAGTTTTTCGAAATATAAACTTTTAAAACCTTCCTCGTACTAAAATTCTACATGCCATAAAATAATTTTAATATTTTATCTCCTTGGCGAAAACGTTTATAAACTCATCATTTGGGGAAGAAAAAATAATTTGCAACAGGAGTAACAAATACCATTACTTTATAGAAAATATTGAAAATTTCACTAGGTTTTAAATTTTTAAACACCTTAAAAGTTGGTGCTTTAAAGCCAGTACAAATCATTAGTAAATTTGAAAAAATTGTAAAAATTCAGGTTGCAACTGACTTATTATCTTAGAACACTAAACAGCTGGATAGCCATCTTCAAAATAATTTCGTCTTCATCACAATACTAGTTCTGACAATGTGCATTTTCACAAAAAAAAAAAAAAAAAACTTATATTTACAAAAGAAAATACTAAGGTGTTTTTAACAGCGTACAATTACAATATTTTACAACGAAAGCTAATGCCCCTCCGCTGTAAACCACAGCTGGAACTTTATTTTCTTTTAATTGGATAACTGTAATTTACGGCGAGGGGCGACCCATTTTATACACACTGCGGAGGGAAAATGCCCTCCATCCTCCCCTTCTTAGAATCTCCCTCCCACAGGTTTAAAATGTAATAACCCTTAATGGCAAATACTTTTTTTCTGCTAGCAAAGTCCGTGCTTCGGAGAACAAAGGAACTACTCGCGATTTTCCGAAAAATCGTACACTGGTCCGTGAGTATGGCGGCTATGTTACAGTCTTATTCGCGGTTTCCCCACACTTTTCCGATCAAACCTTTGGAAACTCACCCCCCTGTAAGACGTGTTTGATTGTTTCCGAAGTATGTCGCGTATTACAAACGTTTTATACGTGTGTTAAAACTAAAGTAACATAATTTTAGTTAAATTAAACTTTTACTTATTTTCTATGTATAAATTAATAAAATTACATTTATAATTAATATGAATTAAAACAGGGAGAAAATGTGTGTGTGTTGGTAACGCCTCACTGTTAGAAAAAAATTCCGTAAAATTACGGGAAATTATTGTTACAAATTATCCAGACATTTGCGTTAAATTACGGTCTCTTAGTTTTTTTTTTTTCAATAGCGTTCTATCCTCAAATTTTACATAGATCTCCGTGAATTCACGGAACGTGTCCACAAACATGATGGTAATTTTATTAATTTGCTCTTTATAAAAAGAGGTAACAAAAAAGTCTTACTTTCTTTATGTGGGTGATTAACTGTGGACAAAAATGACTATACAAATACAATACTTTGTCCGATAGCGGGATTTGATCTCGGAAAAAAAAAAATTTGACAGTCCACACCTTATGCAACCCACCTACCACGCTGTTACAAAGAAGTAGTTTTGTAAATAACAAATTTATGTAGAATGATGCATGTACCTCTTGAATTTTACTCATATTGTGTGTGTGTGATTTTTCGTTTCTTTTATTTCAGTTTTACAAACAGGGGTAAGAAAAAGACTTTTATTTGTATAACATGGAAATTAAAAATATTTTGTCCTGTAGTGGGAATTGAACACGAATCGTAAAACTAACACTCAATAACGCGAGCCACTCACCTGCCACACCTTTACAGGAAGTATTTCGTAAATATGGATTTTACATGAAAGTGACGAACGCGCCTGTCGTAGTTTCAAGTCGTGTTAGAGCGCTTGCTGTATTTGCGGTTTATAAAACGAGGTTACGGAAAAATGGTTTTATTTTCGTTATGTGCGTGTTTCACTGTGTATACAGTAGGTTTTGATTGGTTCGCCACTCGCCGACTGCTATTTTACACGAAGTAGTATTGTGAAGACGGGATTTTATACGCTTCAGGTATCATCTGCAATGTTCCTGTCTCAAAATTGAAGCCATAAAAGAATACGAAAAGCTTCCGTATTTAATATTTACGGATCTCATTTCCGTTATTCGTAATTACGGAGTGTCTTTCCGTAAATTAACACTACATCTTCGTAACAGTTTCTGAAAANGCTCATTTCCGTTATTCGTAATTACGGAGTGTCTTTCCGTAAATTAACACTACATCTTCGTAACAGTTTCTGAAAACTGCAGAAATGTCTAATAGTGTAGTAAGAAATAGTTCTTATGCAGAATATTATTACACTGAGTGCGCACGAATCCGGTGCGTTGTCCCTTTGGTTAAGCTTATTTTTCGTGAGGCGTAGGGATATCCTGTAAGTAGAACTTTAGCAGGATTTCAGAGAAGTTGTGGTAACCGTGAACAGCCTCTACGTGTAAGTAGTTCTCGTTAGATAATGTAAAATCCCATTTTCAATTAACTTTAAATGCCACTGTCGTAAAATATATAAATTAGCTTTTTTTCCCCTAAAAAAAAAAGTATGGTCAAATGATTCTTTGACAGTTGAGAAAGACCGGAGATTGCTACCTTGAAACTTTTACATTTATTTCTGTCTTTGCGGTGAATCGCATGCAACTGATATTCCGGTACGGCCTGAGTAAAGTTTGCTACAAGAAACGAGAAAGCAATCAAGAGAAGAAGGCGAACTTCCTTTACATCAGAAACTTGGAAAAAAATATTACAAAGAAGGTACGGAGGGATATAACGTGACCTCGAAACATGAATGTCAGCAGAATAATTACGGGGAGTTTGGCTCAAGGGGAAGGGGGCTCGGAGCATCGGAGCTGTTCTTGCTCTGTCATTCCAGTCCCCCGGCAGCCATTTTGTCCGCCATCTTGGATCCACGTAGCCTTGACCTTTGACCCCAAAAAATTAAAAAATTCTAAAACAACTAAATTTAAAAACATGTATCAAAAAATAATAAAAAAAAAATTTAACAATTTTTTTTAAATTATTAAAAATTTTATTTAATAAAACTTCAATTTCCTGAGGTTTCCCACACCCTCCTCCACCCATACTCATTCCACCATCTTGGTAGGCGTCAGCCACCATCCGCCATCTTGGTTTTATCGTTTGTCATTTGTTTATACATTACTGGAGTTTGTCTCTCGCCTTCGTTCGACCGACATCTTGTTTTTTTTCGTTTGTAAGTTGTTTATACATTACTGGAGTTTGTCTCTCACCTTCGTTCGACCGCCATCTTGGTTTTTCGTTTGTCATTTGTTTNATACATTACTGGAGTTTGTCTCTCACCTTCGTTCGACCGCCATCTTGGTTTTTCGTTTGTCATTTGTTTTACATTGTTGATGCTGTCCCCAGCACCGCGCCCAGCTGACGACAGTCCTCCATAACTGCCCCTTCCAATATATTTAATTGACAAATTGCCCCACCCCTGATTCTCATTGGCTAATTGCCCACCCCTTTCCAATATATTTAATTGCTCCACGAATGTTCTTCATTGGTTAATTACTCGGGTGTTTTCGGATACCTTCGTTCGACCAAATAGTCGGTTCCCCTCCACCCCCTTCCAATATATTTAATTGCTCCGCCAATGTTTCTCATTGGCTATTTACTCTTTGGAAACCTTCGTTCAGACCAATCGGCGGCCTACTTTAATCGTGAGGGCGGACTATTTTTTCCCCCCTTAAAAGTTCTTTATATCCGAGACACCTCGGGAAAGCAGTCATTTTTCTCGCTGTCGTTCTTTTTTCGCTATTTCAAGGCCATTTCGAAACTTGTAGGGTTTCAAACCCATGTTAAATTTACGATAGCCACGTTGTGAAATGAAGAAGAAAATAACAGCAACAGCAACGCAGAATAAAATGGAGATAATATTCTTCAGCTTATCCGCACCATATAAGGCACGAGGAGCAACTTCGTCAATACCGCCTACTAGCACGAACCCGCAACCATCAGGCAACCCATACCAGCCCCCATCGGCCAGAACGTCCTACAGCTTATTCTCTCCCAGCTTCCCAGAGTCCCCTATCAGCTCCCACTTCTGATACGGTGATATCGAAGAAGAAATGGAAGTGTCCTTCGCCGAATTTTCTCCATTCAGGTCAGAAGAAGTGAGCAAGTAAAGTGAACTGAATTGTGGGTACCGACGCATAAGTTTTCGAGATGCTCGAAGCGTTCTGCAAATTAATTTTTGTGGTGGTGCAATTCACTGGCTATGCACATTAACGTGCGACGTTTACAATCTATGTCCTAACTCTACGCTTCCTTGTTCGCTGGATGAGTCGGTAAAAACAAAATCGCGATGTCCACGAATGCAAGTCACGAATGTACGAAAATCCAGTGTACAAACTTCCGAGAAAGTAAAAATTATTATGTGTGCAAATGGCAGGAGAAATGTGATAGACATAACCATGTTGTGAAAAGGCGAGATTTCACGGACTGGGCCTCCACCTGCACGCCTTTTGCATGCGAAGTGCACCTAGGCTCGACTCAGAGACCTTCCACCCAAGTCTTCTCGCAAGGATAAATTGATGAGGCCCAAGACAATGGCAGTTTTACATAACGGGGAAGAATACACAACGTGCATACAAGTAGATCTTAAGCAGGGCTTTCAAAAATGCTCACTTTACCGTGAACAGACTATACTTAGAATCCCATGCATCACACAGCAAATGTACTCAACGGTTTAAATTATTTTTCTATACACTATTATAAAATATTTCTAAAGCCAAACGTTACACGCAACAGCACGAAGAGAAATTAAATTGCTAATTACCAAACATCCCTGTGGGGAAGCTAATACGAAGACGACATAAACAACACAAATATATTGAGGCGCAAGTGATTTAAACCACTGCCCTCGCAGTCCAGAGGTAAAACCGTCTTAGAAACCTTCTTTCTTTTCCCAGAACTTCGATGACTCTTCTTTTTAAAAGAATTTTATACCTTACAGAGAATCCTGACATTTTCCCACAATAGGTGACATGTGTATGTACAAAATACTCAAAAAATATTATTATACGAGGTTTATTCGGAAAGTAAGGTCCGAATCGCCGTAGCTAATCTAATATCTTGCGAACATTGTAACGCGCCTGCGCACCGACTCCTGGCATGCCTTGCTCGTCAAACGGCGCCATTTGCATTGGTATTGTTGCAGTGTGCTGTTTACAGTGTCAGTTCAAAATGTTTAAAACAATAGATCAGCCCACCGACTGTGAAATACGGTCAGTGATTCGGTTTCTGAAAGCAAGGAACGTTTCAGCAGCGGAAGTTCATCGATAGATAGTCAAGTGTATGGCCCCAATGCGATGAGTGACAGCAAAGTGCGTAAGTGGGTGAGAGCTTTCAAGAACGGACGGGAAAATGTCCATGATGAACCGCGATGAGGCCGGCCATCAGTGATCACAGAAGATTTGGTCAACGCCGTGGACGAAAAGATTCGTGAAGACCAGCGATTCACAATTTCAACTTTACATTGAAATTTTCGAATGTGGGTAGAACAACTTTGCACAAAATTGTCTCTGAAAATTTGCAATTACACAAATTNAGAACAACTTTGCACAAAATTGTCTCTGAAAATTTGCAATTACACAAATTGTGCGAACGTTGGGTTCCCAGGCTGCTTATTGACGAACACCAAATGAAAATAATGGCTTGTGCTCTAGATTTTTTGGACCGATATCATAAGGAAGGCGAATAATTTTTAGAGAAGATTTTCACAGGCGACGAGACGTGAAAGAAGCAGTTGCAGACTGGTTATCCTCACAGGCGGCAGACGTCTATGATTTAGGCATACAAAAGCTTGTAGGACGTTATGGCAATTGTTTAAACAAATATGGAAAGTATGTAGAAAAATAGAGAAGCATGTAAAGAATTAAATAAAAAAAGTTTTTTTGAAAAAAATCTGTGATGTTTTATGTTTTATAAGAAATCGGACCATACTTTCCGAATAACCCTCGTACTAAAGTAGAGGCCATTTAACAGTTACTTCTAATTTTTCTGAAACCCTGTTAAATTTATACTTCCAGGATATTCATCCGCTTCAAGCAAACCAAGCTTAACCAAGTCTAGAAAATTACACCAGAGGGACAAAGCGCCGTATCCGTTGCGGACACAATTATTTTCCCTAAGAACTATATCTTCCTAAGCATTACCAACACACATATATTCTGTGATCTTTGAATGGATGGTGCAAAGGGGCTAAATCACTAGATGGAGAATTTTGGATATTCGCCGTTGCAATGCANTGTGATCTTTGAATGGATGGTGCAAAGGGGCTAAATCACTAGATGGAGAATTTTGGATATTCGCCGTTGCAATGCACATGTCTGTCATGCAAAAACAAGTCTTGTTTTTTTCCATCGCTCTAAGCCCAAATCAGTGATGTAAATCAGTGAAATAACATTCACTGAAAGTCTATTGATAAGCTACTGCCGACTGGCAAATCAAGCAAATGAACTGGGAACAGTGGAATTTTTGACATTCAGTGGGAATCACAANTGTGATCTTTGAATGGATGGTGCAAAGGGGCTAAATCACTAGATGGAGAATTTTGGATATTCGCCGTTGCAATGCAGATGTCTGTCATGCAAAAACAAGTCTTGTTTTTTTCCATCGCTCTAAGCCCAAATCAGTGATGTAAATCAGTGAAATAACATTCACTGAAAGTCTATTGACAAGCTACTGCCGACTGGCAAATCAAGCAAATGAACTGGGAACAGTGGAATTTTTGACATTCAGTGGGAATCACAANTAAGCTACTGCCGACTGGCAAATCAAGCAAATGAACTGGGAACAGTGGAATTTTTGACATTCAGTGGGAATCACAAACAAATCAGTGAAATTCAGCCATTATATTACTTAGTTATATGGCACTGATTATCAGCGGCTCAATTTTCACTGATTTGGCTCAATTCTCACTGATTCTAGTTTGGAGTGCACGGCGAATGTCCAAAAATCCCCATCTAGTCGCACATATTTTCTCTCTGTTTTATTAATATTAATTACACATGAAATATTATAACTTATAGATAAAAGTACAAAACGCTTGTGATGCATGACATATTTAGGAAACAACCAAACAGGTCGTATGTGGGGTGATTTTTCAAAGGTTGGTGTTTCGAAAAGTGTGAAGAAACCGCGAATAGTCTAATAAACCAAAATCAAACCAAACACCCGCGTCATTATTAAAACATTTATTTGGCAGCTAATGTAGGACAACCGTGAGCTAATGCTTGAAATGTGTTGAGAGGACGAGAATCAGTTAACTGCATTTTCAGTCTACGGCCTGAACATATCTTCAAGAAAACAAGACCAAAGGGCAGTAAATAATGGACGTTAAAGTCTCTCTTTTACTGCTTTTGCTTGACTTGAAAAATGAGCATTTCAAGCGGATCTGCAAAATAAAATAATAAGTTAAATATACCGTAAGGAATGCGGTAACACGCCAATGAGTTTCCATCTCATCATACAGTTTCTGTATTTTGTTGCGGTGCACTTTAGTAGAATAACACACAAATGTGAGAAGTACATGATGAATACATTTTTAGTCTCGTTTCTTGGTGTCTACTTTTCACTGTTTTCATCATGATATTTTAGTGTTTTTTGAGAACGACTCTACGCCATATGGTTCCTTGAGTGTGTTTCGAAAACGTCAGATAATAAAGTTAAAATCAATTAAAATAACTTGGGACGCGGAACATACGGGCAAATGGGAAAGCGGGACGTGACTTCAGACGACCGTGCTAACCAATCAACGTTCGGGTATCCCCGCAAATGTCCGTTCACAATGCCAACAACAGGCAAGACTTACGGTTGGCAATAACCACTTTCACGCATTTTTTTTACGACTCTTCGTAGCTAATTTCCAAGAATTTACGTTGAGGGGCCGCAGTGGTGCAGTGGTCAGACTACTCGCCACCCACCAAGGTGGACCGGGTTTTCGCATGTGGGAATCGCACCAAACGATGTCGCTGGTGAGCGGGTTTTTCCTCGGGGATCTCCAGTTTTCCCCCGCCCATGCATTCCAACACTGCTACATATTCATCTCACTTCACCCTCATCGGCTCTCAAGACTTCGATGTTAAGAGCCTCCCAATTTCTCTCCACTCCTTTTTCCGCTTCACTAGTTGAAACAAATATCTAAGGTTCGTACGGTCTCGGCTATAGTCGTTTTTTCTCACACGCCAGACATCGGGATAGTTATTACTGGCCGCTATTGCACACCGCAAGGCTCAACAGCCAGTGATCATCTCTGTGTGAAAAAGTGTTACTGGTTTAGGTTATGATTGGTTTATGTATATCGCTTAAGCCTAACACAAATCAATTTAGGTTGTGGCATCGAAACAAGCGTTATATCGGCTTAAAGTCAGCAAANAATTTAGGTTGTGGCATCGAAACAAGCGTTATATCGGCTTAAAGTCAGCAAAGATGAAAAAAATTCCTAGTTTGCAATACTTGAAACCGTAAATTAAATTGCGGTCTGCTGGGGTTAGATAATGAGGAACTATAGATCACATGTTCACAGATGTGATAAGAGACAGGAGGAGAACAATATTGCTGCATGCTGCTGGTCTCCATCGCTTGCCTAGCCCCGTCCCGCCAAGGCGAGCGAAACAGTGCGCCAAGGTCAGAGACATGATACGAGAAGTGCGCGGCGATTTACAAAGGCGAGCCGCCGCGTGTATCAGCAAAGCCTATCGGGACTTTTTGCGCTCCCGTCCTTCAGCGGATTGAATTTCTGGGGTTATCGTTGAAAGAATGTTCTGGTCATTGCCCTAGCCACTCTCAGCGTGACTCGAGGTGCGATGAAACCTTCTAGGTACGGGCCAGCGAGACTAATTAGCTGCAATGAGCCTCTGAGACGGCAGTTTGAGAGTTTGGAGGATTGTGCGACATTAAGCGCCAGATGTGCGAAGACAGCGAAGCGACGAGTGGCGACGAGAACGACCAGCGGGAGTGAAGTCTGCGGACTGCGAGAATCGGCACAGTGAAGAGTGCGACTGAAGGGCGGGACTACTGAACTGGATGCGTGAGTGACAGACATGTGGAATGATGGCAATGAGTGTGAATTAAATTACTGGAACCAATTAAAGACTTTCGTAAGGACTTTAATTAATTAGATTGAGACAAACATTAAATATTGCGCTCACCGAGATTAACAAGAGTAATAGTGGAGATAGATAGCTTAATGTTGTAAATAGTAGCTGAATGAGTGTTTATAACAGTATATATAATTTAAAAGTTAAATTAAGTGGTTTTATTATTATTTAATACCTCCGCCCCTCACGAACTCGTATAAGCCCATCTGGCGTCTTGTAAAAACATGAACTTCAAAACAACTGTTAATATTTCCACTGTGCCTGTTAACCATTTCACGCACATTGTCGACAATCGTCAACATGTTGCACAGGAATATTACACGTGACCGGTACTGTACTCTGCGAGGCTCGGTGCCCAATGATTTTCCGTGTGGGTAACCGATCCCTAAACCACACTACTGCACTACATTATGACTGATGCATATCACTGATCACCGAACACGAAACTATAGCTTATTGGTAGGGCCAGTGACTTTTCGCGTAAAAATCGGAGCACACAGTAGACTTCAATACCATATACACACCTCGGCTGTTGTTATACCTCCATTGGCTGCTGGTGCCGTGTCCGTCTTTGACCAAGCCACTCAGGACTAAGTAACTCCGACACTGAACCTTCGTGATTTGTGCGCAATAGGTTAACACGGGCCAGAACATTTTTTTGCCAATCAAAGACGCTGTACAACCCTACAGTGCTTTGGACTGTATCTTGTCTCGAAATCTTTTCGCGAAATATCACTGCCCCTAATTATTGGTTATGATAACGAAACAAATTCTTTTCCAGTTGCAGTACACGCATCAAAAAATGTCTATAGACTGTTATCTGTAAAGTGAGCACTTTTAACAGATTTCGAGACAAGATAAAGTCCAAAGCACTGTAGGGTCGTCCAGATTCTTAAATTGGCTAAAAAAATGTTCTGGCCCGTGTCAACCGTTTGCGCACAAATCACGAAGGTTCAGTGTCGGAGTTACTTAGTCCTGNAACACGGGCCAGAACATTTTTTTGCCAATCAAAGACGCTGTACAACCCTACAGTGCTTTGGACTGTATCTTGTCTCAAAATCTTTTCGCGAAATATCACTGCCCCTAATTATTGGTTATGATAACGAAACAAATTATTTTCCAGTTGCAGTACACGCATCAAAAAATGTCTATAGACTGTTATCTGTAAAGTGAGCACTTTTAACAGATTTCGAGACAAGATAAAGTCCAAAGCACTGTAGGGTCGTCCAGATTCTTAAATTGGCTAAAAAAAAATGTTCTGGCCCGTGTCAACCGTTTGCGCACAAATCACGAAGGTTCAGTGTCGGAGTTACTTAGTCCTGAGTGGCTTGGTCAAAGACGGACACGGCACCAGCAGCCAATGGAGGTATTACAACAGCTGAGGTGTGTATATCATATCGAAGTCTACTGTGTGCTCCGATTTTTACGCGAAAAGTCACTGGCACTACTTATATGGTCAAATAAAATATAGTTATTGTATTATTCCAAATGAAAGGGATTTCAAAAGGGCTCACCTTAACCATGAACAGCCTATAATGTGCAACGCCAGACATAAATTAATGTGGGGATTAAAAGGTATAATGACTCCGTAAATTCAAGATGGCCGACAACCATCGACTTTCCCGGCGCACTTATGCCCTTGTTGCAGTCCCAGGAGCGGAGGCTATGGCACTACGCCCGCTGTCCTGTATCATGGGCCCGCATCACTGCAGGGAAGCCATAAAAATTTGCCGCAGTTTTAAAACCTGCGGCGTCGTAATTTCTATCCCTTCGCCTCCCCACCTCGNCGAACGTTTGAAAAATTACCCCATGTATGATGTGTTTGGTTGTTTCTTGAATATGTCATGTATAGCAAGCGTTTTATCCTTATGTTAACATTTAAGTATCTTACTTTTTTAAAATTAAATTGAATGTTCACATATATATATATATATATATATTTTTTATGAATTATCGTATTTCGTTTCAAATCAGTATGAATAAAACAGAAAGAAAAACAGGTGTGTTGTTAATTCCTAGTAAGAAATAGTTCTTATGCAAAATGTTATTACACTGATGGCGCATGAATGCGGTGCGCTGTCCCTTTTATGAACTCAGTTTCAGCTTGTTTGTAAGGAGTGCAGGAATAACCTGGAAGAAGAACTTCAGCAGGGCTTCAGAAAAGTTGGAAGTAACCGTGAATTGACTATACTTACAGCCAGTGACTTTTCGCGTAAAAATCGGAGCACACAGTAGACTTCTATATTATATTCACACCTCAGCTGTTGTTATACCTCCATTGGCTGCTGGTGCCGTGTCCGTCTTAGACCAAGGCACTCAGGACTAAGTAACTCCGACACCGAACCTTCGTGATTCGCGCGCAAACGGTTAACACGGGCCAGAACATTTTTTTAGCCACTCAAAGAAGCTGGACGACCCTACAGTGCTTTGGACTGTATCTTGTCTCTAAATCTTTTCGCGAAATGTCACAGCCCCTACTTATGAATGCAGAGCTGGAACAGCCGCTTATACAGTGAACTCGCGCCGCGAACGCCAGCAAAAATGTTAGAACGCCGACTGCCAATCAGCACCTGGTCACTTCCTCGCCGGCCGGCGGTCNCTAAATCTTTTCGCGAAATGTCACAGCCCCTACTTATGAATGCAGAGCTGGAACAGCCGCTTATACAGTGAACTCGTGCCGCGAACGCCAGCAAAAATGTTAGAACGCCGACTGCCAATCAGCACCTGGTCACTTCCTCGCCGGCCGGCGGTCCAGCCAATGGGGAACCTTCCGCAGCACGCAGAAACCAATCAGACACAAGGCTCGTTCCCAGAGCATCGGGCAGCCAATCGGAGAGTGGGTTCGCCCACATCAAAGGTACCACCGCGGCATTTCGTATGCGTGAGTGCGCGCTAAATCAGGAATCTGCGATTTCAATTGGTAGAATTATTTTGTTGAACCTCCAGTTAATAAAGTGTTATCTACTGGCGAAAAAAGTGTAATGCATTGAGGTTTTACTGACAGGCCGTTATGATTAGCTAGCAACTAAAATGATCGCCAGAATTCTACTGATTCAAGTGGAGTAGTTTAAACCGATCTGCAGTCGAATTAGCTGGTTCGGGGCAACTTTAACTGTTTCTATTTTAGAGCGTGAGATATCTGGGCGTGGTATACGGACAGCACGTCCACGCACGCAACCTGCACTGTACGCAATTATACGGTAATTTACCACGCAAGTGCACACGCGTAGTGAGAAAGCGCGGATGGCAAAGTTTTCACCGATACATTTATGGTAGCGTTCTTAATTTGATCAGGAAAGGGTGAAATACGTAGGGAAGTTCCCAACTTTGAATAGTAACATTCCCATATTCGCAACGTGGTGCACGGAAAACTTCCCGTATGACTAGAGACCGGAAAAATTCGCGGATTCATTTCGGGACAAACTAGAATTCGAAACACGCGTGTTTATATAACTTTGGCCATTGGCCCGCAAGGTGTTTAACACCTCCTGGTGAACGCTGGCGCAATCGTCGCCTTTCCACTGTGACAGCAGACAACCAATGTGCAGTTAATATCAGCATGTGTGTACATAAGACTGTAGAGTCTAGTCTGCAAGTCGTTGAGCTCGCGAATTTTTCAGGTCTCTACGTATAACGTGTAGGTTAAAAACTTCCCAATTACAGTTTAGGAAGTCGACGAGGATATTTGTTACAGTGGCGGCTCTGCAGACGGGGCGGGCACTAAGGAAGGACGTAAATACGAGCGACGAGCAAGCAGTAGATGTGGGGAGGACGCGTGCTGGCCGACGTCCAGAAGAGGCGTTTTAAAACAGTGGTCCGTTGTCCGCCGTTGTAGATAAGTCAGTCCGCCACGCAGTTTAGTGGCCCGGTGCGAAGAGTTACGATCCTGTCGCGAGGCGAGTGGCCGACACTACGGGCGAGACACTCCTTCTCTTTCCCCCTTCTCTTGCGCCTTTTTCCCAAAAACAACTGTGCATTGTGACTAGCGGCAGTGAAATTTCCCGAAAAGATCTCTAAACAAAATGCAATCCAAAGCACTGTAGGGTCGTCCAGCTTCTTTGATTGGCTAAAAAAATGTTCTGGCTCGTGTCAACCGTTTGCGCACGAATCACGAAGGTTCAGTGTCGGAGTTACTTTAGTCCTGAGTGGCTTGGTCAAAGACGGACACGGCACCAGCAGCCAATGGAGGTATAACAACAGCTGAGGTGTGTATATAGTATTGAAGTCTACTGTGTGCTCCGATTTTTACGCGATAAGACACTGGCCCTAATTGTGACGTTCGAACGATTCCTGCTGCCTGGATGGATGATTATCTGAATTATCACCACGGAGCAAATAATAATGCAAAGTCGAAACAGCCAGTTACAAAACAATAAGTAGGGTCCACGTGTTTATTTCGGGGAAAAATATATGGGCGGATACTTTTCAGTACTCTGCGCGCTCACTTGCAGTCTTCATTTGGCTATTGGCCGCTCGTCTCCGTGCGAAGACGGTCTTTTAAATGAGTGAGCCAATCAGAATTACGTTTCTCCCATACTGACCCGTCCGTGATTCGCGGGCAGACGGACAAGACGCGTGACGACACAAGCGTTCCAGTCACGACGGTGGTTCTGAACTAACGTGGTTTGGAACGCAACTTGTCCTGAAATCTTTTCGCGGGAAACATGTCCCCCCCCCCTACCCATTAGGGTGTGTCACGAAGTTTATAGACAGTGAAACATCCACATAACGTAAATAAAACTCTTTTCTGCTACTCGTTTTTATAAAGAGCAGATTAAAAAAAAAAAAACTTGAAAGTTGATGGACACGTTTCGTGAATTCACGAGATTATGTGACATTTATGGAGAGAACTTCATTGAAAATAACAAAGAGTCCGTAATTTTAGGAAATCGCGGGAATTCGCCTACAACATTTCACGTCATAAAATCATGAAAATGTCGTTTTTGGGTCATGCTTAAGAGATTCAAAATTGTGCTTTCAATAAACGTGATGTGCTGAAAGTTGTATTCCATCCTATTCTGAAGTGCGATTTATTTTCCTGTGACAACAGTTTGTGTGCATGTGAAACCGCTTGTTTTCAAGACGCGTATTGCAAACGCACTGCAGTCCATTTCGCACGCCAGAACTACGAACCACATGTTAGTGAAAATTTTCTACGCAGACCCTTACGTGATGTGTATCTCAGTAAACAGATGATCTGTGGAAAAAAAATTTTCCTAGGAAAGGTAAAAAACTATTATCTACAGCCACCACTTTTTACTTTTATTCTATTAAATGCATTATAAAAAAAAGTACTGAAAATCGTTTAAAATGGCATTTTCAGAATATTTCTGTGCAGTTTCCTCAAGGGAAAGGAGAAAAGTATAAAATGGCATCTATAGTTTAATCCATTCTTTTGCATTGCGTGTAATAATATCCAATTGTCTAATTTACTGTCTAGATCAAATTTGCGAGAAATTAGCTTCCCATCAGAATATATCACATTCTTGGCAGGGCTTGTTGGAATTTTTTTTAAGGATTGAATTTAAGAGAAGCTATACAGGATGATTCTAAATTCATGGGACAAACATTGAGGGGCGGTAGGGCTCACTAAAACATACAAATATTGTATAGGAATATATGGGCGGGAGTGACGCGTTGAGGCACAAACAAAAAAATAACACAAACGTGAACCCCACGTTTAACGCGCTCCGAAAACTCTTCTAAAAACGCAATTTTTATAATCAACCCTTCCAGATATAATTTACAATGTTCATTATACCACATATTTTTTAACAATTTTTTTCTTTATTAAATTGATACTTTGATATTGGATTAAGAAGTCGGGCGTAATTACCCTTCCTGCATCAACAAACGCTTTTATTATTTTCATTTTTTATTTTTATGTAATACACACGTATCCCAAACCAAATTAAATAATATATATATATATATAAATATATACATGTATACAGCTTAATGATCCATACTTGGTAAGCTCGCAGTATTTCCTCTTTTATTCCCGACAGCGAGGCACCAATTTCCGGTATATTTAATGCGTAGAGAGGGGGTGGGGGATTTATTTAAATGCGGTGTTTCGCAGGCGTGCTTTAGTGTTTTAGACTCGTTATGGGACAGGGAGGGCTGCGTTTTGCCGACCACACGCATCCGAGCTCCGGATCTGGGTCCGAACCTGTTATTCGTCCCTGGGGCGCCCTCTGCAACCAGACCGGTCTCCGGTCTCCGGTTGGAACTACAGAGGCGGCTGTTTATAGCCGCGTCGTGGGAATAAACCCCCTCCCCCCTCC
>NQII01001065.1:534336-551537 GCA_002778355.1 Clitarchus hookeri | reverse complement strand
CGTAGTGGCGTTAACCACTCATGTCAACGTAGTGGCATTACCCACTCATGTCAGCGTAGTGGCGTTAACCACTCATGTCAACGTAGTGGCATTAACCACTCATGTCAACGTGGTAAGGGAAATTCCACAAATCTGATAAGCCACAGGGAAGACTTTAAAAAAAAAAGTACTGGCCACTGATTCCTTGCTGTGTGCAGCACCGCCCTTAAGGGGACCACCTACCTGAGGCTATTTACGGCGTTTGAAGCCGAGAAGCGCGAAAGCTGTAAGGGCGACTCTGCCACGCGCATCAAGCGTGTCATCGCCACTAATCGCAAGGCTCTGAACTGAGGTGAAGTGTATTCTTTCTCATCGTGCTGCGTGTACCTATGGGACTTCCAACGGTGACCCTGTAATTTTATTGGTGGAAAATCTGTAGGAAGGTTCAATGCAGGGTCCTTTTACCTAACGGTTTGAATGATGACCACCCGTACATGGCAATAAGATGGCGTCAGCTGGTCAGTAACGTGTCGGAATGCCGTTCGCCAATCGACGCCTGATAACTTACTCGTCAGCAGGCAGACCAGCCAATCGGGATCGTTTCGCAACTTGCAGTAGCCAATCACAGACAAGGCCTGTTCCAAAGCCTCGCGTAGGCAATCGGGAACGTTTTGCAACATGCAGTAGCCAATCACAGACAAGGCCCGTTCCAAAGCCTCGCGTAGGCAATCAGCAAACGGGTACGTCCAAATCAAACGAACCGCAAAGTCATTTCATTTCTGTACACTGAGGGAAGGGTTTTCACACATCTACTATTTACAATATTGATTTATATATATATATAAATATAAATATATATATATATATATATCCACTATTATTATCGTTACTCTAAGTGAGGTCTATCTCAGTTATAATTGAAGTCATTATCAATGTCTCGGCAAAGTACACGGACAAGGTACGCATAGAATTTGAGTCCTTGAGCAAGTAAGGGAATTCAGATACCTGGGTATTATAGTCACAGAGGGTGTAAGAAGCAGAAAGGAAATAATATCTCGAATCAACCAAGTTAAGTATTCTTTCAACAATCGTAAGTAACTCTTCACATCAAACATCAAACTGTCAACATGCAAAAGGCTTGTATGTTTACAGCATAGCTCTATATGGACGTGAAACCTGAACTATAGGGATGGCTGAAAGGAAACGATTAGAGGCATTTGAGGCCTGGTGTTATAGGCGAGTGCTGAAGATCAGCTGGACCGATATTCTCACCAATGACGAAGTGTTTAGACGAGCTGGTGAGGAACACACCTTTTGGAAGACCTTACAGAGAAGAAGAGACAGGATGAGAGGTCACGTCCAGAGACACAATGAACTACCTAGGGTGATAATTGAAGAACAGATAGATGGGAAGAACCTCAGAGGAAGAGGAAGACTGATCTACATGAGCCAAATTATCAATGACATGAAATACAGCAGCTTTGTTGAACTGAAAAGGAAGGCTGAGAAGAAGCTTGCGTGGAAAATTGCTACAAGCCAATCCTTGGATTGAAAAACCAAGAGATAGAGAGAGAGAGAGAGAGAGAGAGAGAATGTCTCTATATTGGCAAATGTTGCTTAAATAACACTCATTATTTACACATAATCAATCTGTCTAATGCCATAATTCCAAATGCCTGTCACTCTTCACTGTGCCGATGCTCGCAGTCCACAGATTTAACTACCGCTGGTCGCTCTCACCGCCACTCTACGCTCTGCTGGCTCATCTCATGAATAATAAAACAAATGGTTTTTTTATGGTGTGCACCACCCCCTCCTTAAGGGATAGAGGGGTGGAACCAAATTTGTGCACAGTACTGGACCTTCGTCTGTCGATCCACCACCCCCTCAACACACTTAACCGGGAGCAGATGCGATGACCGGAGGGCTATTTTCAACTTCAGCTTCGAACCCCCTTGTATATAACCAAAGGCTGTTTGAAGTTTGTAAACGTAGTTTAATTACATGAAATAAAATGATTACAAACACAATACGCATCCAAGTGCTGAGAGCATGGCGCTCCTTTACTGAGTTACAGCGCCATTACATAAAAGCCCTTGCGAATCCCGGAGCGGCATAGAGGCGAGAATCGCTCGTTTCAACTCCGGACGGCGGGGAACAACGAGAGGATACTTTCCCCGCTGTGAGAACGGTGGAGCGAGAAACGGCGTCAAAAAGTTTTCATTATCTCGCCGGGTAACGTAGCTTCCCCTTCCCACAACCGACGAACTCGTTATTTTTTTCTTCTTCTTCCGTGCACGATCCCTGTCTTTAATTAGCGGCACAAGGGATGTCTGGACCAGAGATGCTGCGACGCGTTCACCCCAGAGAACCAAATGACGTTTCGTAGACGCTTAAACCCCCTTCCCGCCCTTCACCTTTTGCCATTTTCATCCGTTCTTAAGGCTCCCGCCTACCTGGAATTATTTTACGAGTTTGAGGCCGAAAAGCGCGGGAGCGATAAGGGCGACAATGCCACGCGCGACAAGTGCGCCATCGCCGCTAAACGCAAGGCACTGAACTGACGTGCAGTGTTCTCGTCGCGCTGCGTGTACCTATGGGGCTTTCAGTGGTTACCTTATTATTATAGTGGTGAAAAGTCTGCAGGAAGGTTCAATGCAGGGCCCTTAAGTAGTTTAGTATGGATATTATACGTATATTTTGAGATGCATCTTGGAGTACTCTGAAATGGTGCTTCTGGTGTGCGTGACATCTTGAAAGCACTCGAAAGCACTCGTCTGGTGTGTGCATTCTTTTCGTAGATCGTCACATCGGGCGCTGGTTTAATAGTTTAGTATACAAACGAGTAATTCACACACTCTGCAGCGTAGTTCAAGCGCCATGTTTGCAGGAGCCTAAAGAGGATCCTTCCCCCTGCCGCATTGGATTCCTGGTTTTCATAGCTTGTTCAGAAGTTACGAGGTGGGTGACATAACCTCAAAGTTTAATGGACGCCGGACTGGCGCCGCCATAGTATTGCAGGCGACGCCCACGAATGCTTGGGACGAATGTTACTCTTATGGGATTATCGCGCCTCTCTGTACATTTCTATTTTTAGAACACTGCTCCAACCGGATGTTAGGTTTTCAAGGTTACGGACTTAGTGATTTTTCCATAGTAGTCGTACTGTACATGTGTATCATATATAGGGCCAGTGACTTTTCGCGTAAAAAACGGAGCGCACAGTAGACTTCAATACTATACACACACCTCAGCTGTTGTTGTACCTCCATTGGCTGCTGGTGCCGTGTCCGTCTTCGACCAAGCTACTCGGGACTAAGTAACTCGTGACACTGAACCTTCGTGATTCGTGCGCAAACGGTTAACACGGGCCAGAACATTTTGTAGCCAATCAAAGAGTCTGGATGACCCTACAGTGCTTTGGACTGTATCTTGTCTCGAAATCTTCTCGCGAAATATCACTGCTCCTAATTATATAAGATGAGCGGAAGCTTCCGTGTCATTAGAGAAGACACATTGTCAATACATAAGGCTTCGAAGGCAACACCGTGATTCCAGGTATTATCCTAGGAATGCGTATCGTAATATTTTGCCTGTTAATGTTAATGTAGATAAAGAAGACGAAAGACGGTTCATGGTTTCTTAAAGAATTAAGTGTAGAAGACTGTACTGCCTTGGTCTTCAAGGTATTACTGCTAAAGCCGGTAGTGGACTTTTGGAATTTTGATCTATAGGAAGAATCATAATGCAAAAGATCCGACATTTACGGATTTGTCTGAAGTGGAACTGCGAGGCATAATTCGTTGGAAGATTATTCTTCTACATGAGGGTGTTGCTAATCAGAATGCTGTAATTAGCATGTACTCTACGCCCACGCTGTTTTGTAGGAAGCAGGTTACGTTTGAGATTGGTGATTAAATTTGGCTTTATCGCAAGCTGGTTGGTACTACTGGTAACATGCATGTAATCGGATATTACTTAGGTATTAAAAATAATTTCAAAATGTCCCGACTAGATTATAGAGAATTTAAAGGGGAATCCAACGATACGTCGGTCATTACAATCGGATAAATAGTTCGCGAGCAATGAGGGTTAAAGTTCACTGAAGATAACCTCCAGGAACTCATTATTTAGATTTAGTTTTTTTCGCGTCTTCATTTTACCAGACTGTGCAATAAATATAGCAGATTACTATAGTTTTCGGGGGTGCTCTTTAGATTAAAATGGGTCTGGTGAGTGTGGTGTTAGCAGTTTCTGAATTAGGTCGAAAACCTTGGTTATTTTTTTACTTTTTTCGATTTCTCTTACAACTTTCTTTCTTTATTCATTCCGTTTACATTTCATGTTATAGAGAATTTGAAAGTGAATCCGACGATACATCGAACATTAAAATCGGATAAATGGTTCGCGAGAAATGAGGGATTAAAATTCAATAAAGATTTCCTCCAAGAACTCATTATTTAGTTTTCCTTTTTTCACGTCTTTATTTTGCCAGACTGTGCAATAAAGATAGCACATTTCTGTAGTTATCGGGGGTGCTCTTTCGATTAAAACATGGCTGGTGAGTGTGGTGTTAGGAGCTTCTGATTTAGGTACGTTGTTTAGGGTTATATGCGCGAGAAAGCACGTGGAGAAGTTCTTAGGAATCCAATACTTGCAAGTTTTAACAACTTCATCGATGGTGGCCTAGACCGCGGATTCCATGGACTGTCCCCTGGTCACCTCATGAATCAAAAACAAAAGTTTTCCCTCATACACGCCATTTTTGATGACGCGCAAGGACGCGACCTTAAGGGATAGAGGTGTTGAACCAAATTAATGCACACCATTGGCCCTTCGTCTGTCAATCCTCTCTCGGCTACCCCTCCTCACCAGCCCTGGGAGGAGATGCGATAACCTGATGGGTGTTTTTTTACGTTATTTTCTGCCTGTAAATCGCAATTTTTGTCCTATTTTCATGGGATTTGGGTGAGTGGTTTTTTTTGGTCATCCCTCGCCCTAGTTAGTGATGCCCTTTGGATAAATGTCCTTATCATAAATTTATACCATAATTTGTACCATAATTATTGTACAAATACCTATGTGGCATAAGAGCAGTTAGACCACTATACCAAATACATATGACCAGCCAATAAGGAACTTGTGTAAGGCACAGTAAGCCTATCCGGTGTGGCAGCGGACGAGTAAGGCGGTGCTGAGTTTTCGCAACGTTNGAACTTGTGTAAGGCACAGTAAGCCTATCCGGTGTGGCAGCGGACGAGTAAGGCGGTGCTGAGTTTTCGCAACGTTATTTAAGCTCATTTGTTGTGACAACAAAACAAGCTAATGTGCTGACTTAAGTAGTACAGCACTCGTCAAGAAATTGTATGTTTGAAACACCTGAAAAATTAAATTAAAGTGGGCCTGAAAAAGCGTTTGATACTAAGAAATTAATTATTTTGTAATTGTGGGGAACATTATTCAGCTTGTACGCGTCGCATATGATGACATTTTCCTGCAATATAAAAATTTTACACTTTAGATTATTTAAATAATTTGATGTGAAATCCAATTTTTTTTTGTTTTGCTGCAGCCATAAAGATAAATACTAACTAAGNGAACTTGTGTAAGGCACAGTAAGCCTATCCGGTGTGGCAGCGGACGAGTAAGGCGGTGCTGAGTTTTCGCAACGTTGTTTAAGCTCATTTGTTGTGACAACAAAACAAGCTAATGTGCTGACTTAAGTAGTACAGCACTCGTCAAGAAATTGTATGTTTGAAACACCTGAAAAATTAAATTAAAGTGGGCCTGAAAAAGCGTTTGATACTAAGAAATTAATTATTTTGTAATTGTGGCGAACATTATTCAGCTTGTACGCGTCGCATATGATGACATTTTCCTGCAATATAAAAATTTTACACTTTATATTATTTAAATAATTTGATGTGAAATCCAATTTTTTTTTGTTTTGCTGCAGCCATAAAGATAAATACTAACTAAGATGTACAAATGAAATTTTTTTTACAAGTTAACTAATGCCGTGCACAAAAAAAAAAGTTAAATGTATACCAATTTGTTTTTATATTTAACATTTTTTATGTATATAAGGTGTTATTTGGTGATTACACATGTGTCACGCGGTAGCTCACAGCATTAGTTTATTTTGCCAATTTTTTTCATTTGTACAAACTTAGTATTTGTTACGATGGCTGTAGCAAAACAGGAAAATTTAGGATTTGACATCAAATTATTTTAAAAAATTTATTGTGAAATTTTTTTTTTATTCAAGGAAAATGGCATTACATACAATGCGTACAAGATGAACAATGTTTAGTACCAATACAAAATAATACATTTTTTGGTAATCGACCCTCTTAAGAGCTGTTGACAGTAAACTTAGCATTTTTGAAATACCTACTTAATTTACGTTACGTAAAATATTTATTTTCCAGTAATTTTCCAGTTTCAAATTTTAAAAAAACAGGAAGCGAAATAAATCATTTTAGTATTCACAAATTTTCTCTCTGTTTTATCCATATTAATTGTAAATGAAATATTACAATTTACACATAAAATGTAAGTATCAGTTCAATTTGAACAATAACAAGGTGCATTAAAACTTTGACTGCGTGCGACGTTTCCACAAAAGATAAACTCAGCGATATGCTTTCTTAGAGAGCTCGTAGGAATATGATAACCACAGAAGCAGGATACACCAGCAACAAAACACACGTCACCGAGCCACTGTGCATTCTGTTAGCGAATCCACGTCCTCGCTTCGCTGCTGAGAGCTGCGGTTTTCAACCCGAGGAACAAAACATCGATTCTCTACGTCTAATGAGCTTGAACGTGGCTCTAATACCTCCAGTACACAAGTCCACGGCT
Source organism: Clitarchus hookeri (assembly GCA_002778355.1). Taxonomy (NCBI): domain Eukaryota; kingdom Metazoa; phylum Arthropoda; class Insecta; order Phasmatodea; family Phasmatidae; genus Clitarchus; species Clitarchus hookeri. Next base: position 544,694 of record NQII01001065.1, on the reverse strand, counting down.
TAACTGCTTCCCGTTTTCTCGTTTGAGAGCTTTTTTTTCTAGTCTCGCTTTAATCCCGCCCTTTCCTTTTAATCCTTATTTTTGTCATTTCTCGTATCCTTCTTCCAAAGCTATGTTTCCTGGGAGTATCGCTTTGTTCATTCGTTTCTCTCCTTTCTATTTNGATTATTTAAATAATTTGATGTGAAATCCAATTTTTTTTTGTTTTGCTGCAGCCATAAAGATAAATACTAACTAAGATGTACAAATGAAATTTTTTTTACAAGTTAACTAATGCCGTGCACAAAAAAAAAAGTTAAATGTATACCAATTTGTTTTTATATTTAACATTTTTTATGTATATAAGGTGTTATTTGGTGATTACACATGTGTCACGCGGTAGCTCACAGCATTAGTTTATTTTGCCAATTTTTTTCATTTGTACAAACTTAGTATTTGTTACGATGGCTGTAGCAAAACAGGAAAATTTAGGATTTGACATCAAATTATTTTAAAAAATTTATTGTGAAATTTTTTTTTTATTCAAGGAAAATGGCATTACATACAATGCGTACAAGATGAACAATGTTTAGTACCAATACAAAATAATACATTTTTTGGTAATCGACCCTCTTAAGAGCTGTTGACAGTAAACTTAGCATTTTTGAAATACCTACTTAATTTACGTTACGTAAAATATTTATTTTCCAGTAATTTTCCAGTTTCAAATTTTAAAAAAACAGGAAGCGAAATAAATCATTTTAGTATTCACAAATTTTCTCTCTGTTTTATNTTCCAGTTTCAAATTTTAAAAAAACAGGAAGCGAAATAAATCATTTTAGTATTCACAAATTTTCTCTCTGTTTTATACATATTAATTGTAAATGAAATATTACAATTTACACATAAAATGTAAGTATCAGTTCAATTTGAACAATAACAAGGTGCATTAAAACTTTGACTGCGTGCGACGTTTCCACAAAAGATAAACACAGCGATATGCTTTCTTAGAGAGCTCGTAGGAATATGATAACCACAGAAGCAGGATACACCAGGNACAAGGTGCATTAAAACTTTGACTGCGTGCGACGTTTCCACAAAAGATAAACTCAGCGATATGCTTTCTTAGAGAGCTCGTAGGAATATGATAACCACAGAAGCAGGATACACCAGCAACAAAACACACGTCACCGAGCCACTGTGCATTCTGTTAGCGAATCCACGTCCTCGCTTCGCTGCTGAGAGCTGCGGTTTTCAACCCGAGGAACAAAACATCGATTCTCTACGTCTAATGAGCTTGAACCTGGCTCTAATACCTCCAGTACACAAGTCCACGGCTTAACTGCTTCCCGTTTTCTCGTTTGAGAGTTTTTTTTTCTAGTCTCGCTTTAATCCCGCCCTTTCCTTTTAATCCTTATTTTTGTCATTTCTCGTATCCTTCTTCCAAAGCTATGTTTCCTGGGAGTATCGCTTTGTTCATTCGTTTCTCTCCTTTCTATTTTGCAACGTCACGTAATACTGCAACGGTACCACACAAAACATAGCCGGATGTCTTTGCAGCAACAAATTTGCTCTTCGGACGGCGTCTCATCGGGTAGGTCTGTTTATGGACCTGCACTGAGAGGAAGGTTTGTTCCAGCCAACAAAATACTTGTTTGTGTATGGACCAACATATATTTAGTAGCGCCCCCAAATCTTTTGTTGGAGTAAACAAATCTAAAAAGCTATTTTGTCCATCTAATCAAATACGTTTTTGAACAATCAATTTTTGGAACAATTGGGATAGTTACAATGTTTGTTGGCGTATGTATTGGTGCTTGATAATGATGTAAACACCCTAATAAAACAAGTCCGGCAAAAAAATAATATTTAAAGATGCAACCCATTAAATATGTATTCACGTGCGTTGTCCTGTATTTGAAATATATGCATTTAAAAAACATTCACATTTCACCGCTAGTCATTATAGCTGACGTTGCCAGGGCGTGTCACTCGGGGTGAAAATGGTTGGGGTTAGAAACTAGGTTGTATTTCCGCTTTTTTTTTTTTAATAAACGAAACTGTTTAATGAGAGTAGAGCCCAACAAATCTTAGTTTGGGGCAACCAAATAAGAACAAAATAATTTGATTTCAACAATGAAATATTTACTTTCCCTTAAATAAAAAATAAATTTATTTCCGCCAAACAAACTTTCAAAATTTTTTTCTAAGTGCGGGCTTTATGTCCTTGCTTATCACATTGGAAAACTTCGAAATTTTGCGTTAAAAAAGAACGTTCTTAACTCGTTTGGTCCCGAATTCATTTGTGAACTCAAGTTGAGTTGAGTGTTCAGGGGGGCTCTTAACAATGAGGTCTTGAGAGCCGATGAGGATGAAACGAGGTGAGAATGGAGCAACGCTGGAATGTAAGTGCGGGGGAAACGGGAGGTACTAATAGAATCGGCCTCTGATTCCTTGTCGTGTACAGCTCCGACCATAAATATAATTTATGTGCAACATAACCTAGATTATACCCACGGAGACTGAGCGGGTTAACACTATAGGCGACAAACTGATTACTTTTGAAAACCGTGTTTAATAACAAAGTAAAAAAAAAGTTATTATATATCAGTACCACATACCGGTTCAAATTGTAGACATTATCTGTGACTAATTTTCCCTCAGATAACACTGACTTGTCACAGTCAAAATTTTACTTATAATGTACAAAAAAAAAAAAATCAAACAATGGTATATTTGCAGAAAATTTGAAAATAGCAACTGGAAGGTATTGGCTTAATGCATTTTACGGTACCTTTCGGACAAAGCAAAAATACGCAAACATTTCTTTATTTTAAACTATTTTTTTAATTGCAAAAACATTTCCTTGTGCGATTTTATAGACGTATTGAAGTTGCTTTTGTCATCTTCTTTCAGTGAGAATTATCTCATATGTGTACGTAAGTTAGTAAACTTCTAAAACAGTGTTATTTTGACATGCATTTATGCAAAAACTATGCACTCAGAAATTGTTTACGAGGCAAGAGTATTCACTTATAACGTCTAAAAGTCGAACAGTGTGTGGTACAATATAAAATAACGATTCTTCTTTATTGCCAATGCCTAGGGCCATATATTTTTTCGCTGAAATATTTATGCTTATGCTATACTTCAACATCCTTCGTCCACGACCACAACTTCTTTTGGTTATTGGCCACGCGTCTACGTGAGAAGACATGTTATTATTTGACTGCGCCAATCAGAATTAAGTACTCCGATACTGAAAGTCCGTGATAAGGTTTTAGGTTATGATGAATATGTTTCTGAGAAAAATTAGACGTCGGCCTACACATGGTTTACCTATTGGTTTAGTAAATATTACAGACACTAAATTTAAAAATAGCTTTATATCTGATTTTTTTTATTCCTGGTGTACATTATGCTAACTTCAACAATCAAAACGGGGCAAAAATAAATNGAATCGGCCTCTGATTCCTTGTCGTGTACAGCTCCGACCATAAATATAATTTATGTGCAACATAACCTAGATTATAGCCACAGAGACTGAACGGGTTAACACTATAGGCGACAAACTGATTACTTTTGAAAACCGTGTTTAATAACAAAGTAAAAAAAAAAGTTATTATATATCAGTACCACATACCGGTTCAAGTTGTAGACATTATCTGTGACTAATTTTCCCTCAGATAACACTGACTTGTCACAGTCAAAATTTTACTTATAATGTACAAAAAAAAAAAATCAAACAATGGTCTATTTGCAGAAAATTTGAAAATAGCAACTGGAAGGTATTGGCTTAATGCATTTTACGGTACCTTTCGGACAAAGCAAAAATACGCAAACATTTCTTTATTTTAAACTATTTTTTTAATTGCAAAAACATTTCCTTGTGCGATTTTATAGACGTATTGAAGTTGCTTTTGTCATCTTCTTTCAGTGAGAATTATCTCATATGTGTACGTAAGTTAGTAAACTTCTAAAACAGTGTTATTTTGACATGCATTTATGCAAAAACTATGCACTCAGAAATTGTTTACGAGGCAAGAGTATTCACTTATAACGTCTAAAAGTCGAACAGTGTGTGGTACAAATATAAAATAACGATTCTTCTTTATTGCCAATGCCTAGGGCCATATATTTTTTCGCTGAAATATTTATGCTTATGCTATACTTCAACATCCTTCGTCCACGACCACAACTTCTTTTGGTTATTGGCCACGCGTCTACGTGAGAAGACATGTTATTATTTGACTGCGCCAATCAGAATTAAGTACTCCGATACTGAAAGTCCGTGATAAGGTTTTAGGTTATGATGAATATGTTTCTGAGAAAAATTAGACATCGGCCTACACATGGTTTACCTATTGGTTTAGTAAATATTACAGAGACTAAATGTAAAAATTGCTTTATATCTGATTTTTTTTATTCCTGGTGTACATTATGCTAACTTCAACAATCAAAACGGGGCAAAAATAAATGCAGTGAAGCAAAAATTTTAAAAAATTGCCGATGGCGGGTTATGTCATCAAAAATAACTAGTTACTATTCCCTTGGTTACACGTCTAGGCGAGATAGACTGCCACTTTACTGAAATAACTGACTACAAAACAAGTAGTTAGAAATAGTCGGTTCTGCATCAGGGGATGGGGGATAGAGACGAGCCACGGCCATATTGGATGACGTTACGAAGCAACCTCCTGCTCTGTCATTCCTCGCCAGCAGCAGCCCTCTTGGATTTCCCCTTGAGGCATGTTGCATTTAAAATCATCCAACCACAAATGCGCATATGAACTGAATTGTTTTGGAGTACAAATCGTCTTGAAATAGTTTCGCGAAAAACAAGTGCCCCCTGCCAGTGCCCTGTACGCAGTTGTTCTCGTCTGCTATCGCGGCTCCCGAATCGGCGCAGAGAGAACTAAATTCTCGGGCACGACGCACATCCGAGAGACGTAGCTTTGAATTGCAAACAAGAATCCAAGAACCCGGTTACCCCTCCTTTTCTATGAAGCCCTCCGCCCGGAATCTGCGCAAGCATCGATGTACTCGAAGCCGCGCCTACGAAATGAACGGGGAGCGTTATAAATGTTTTATGAATGGCCACCCCCCCCCCTCTGGTCTAGCACCTCCGTCGCACCAACCCCGTGTTTTCGCACTCGCCAAAAACACGCCAGCGTTTTCATCTACATTATTATTATTATTATTNGGGGGGGGGGGGGAGGGGAGGGAAAACACAAGCCATCTGCAAGGGTAATGAGTCGAATACAGTTCTCCCGTCAGCTTGCGCGCGTATTTGCGTCTTCGCACGACTTGCCGCGAACCGACTTCGCGAGGTCTGGCGAGTTTTCGGCATATCTCAAATCTGCACGCAGTAAAAAGAAAAATGCTTGTGCGTCTTGCAAACTGTTTCTTGGGAACTAGGAGCCAAAAACTTTTATTTGTAACATTAAAAACGACACTGGGATAAATGAAAGATACTACGCTGTACATGGTAAAGTGAACACTTTTCGAGGCAGTCTTATCAAACATAGTAACCAATAAATGCAATTCATTGTGACCTTGGACTTGTAGTTTTGGTTATGGTGAAATGTATACAAAGTTTGTCATTACTCATGAAGCAGTGTAACAGCATGTAACAGGTCGCAGACGGATATAAATTGATTGAAAGAAAAAAGATACCAGGGGTTTATGTACCTCCACGTGTTTAATGAACATGAAGCTTACAGGACTAACTTACTTTAACAGTACCTGTACATTTTCACGTTAAAAATTTATTGATGTGAACATTGTTATAAAACCCCTGTAGTATTACAGACGTTATCTTAAGTATAAAAAAATGTATACTCAGGGCGACATTTCAAAACGTTTCTCTGCGAGTAGATTTTTCTCTTTGGCTGTCCCAAAACACTTTGAGTAAATGTTTTACTCGCTCATTGGAAGTGTCCCAAAACCACAAAGTAATTGTTCTGAGCATCTTGCCAGAGTAAAACTTTTAAACGCGCAATTTCAGAGAGTAACAAAGCGTAAACTGAAAATGGCGGAAGTTTAGTAGAGTTAAAGAAACTGAAAGAAAATGTAGACATTCTGGTTACATACACACACGGGAAAATCACAAATTACGAGTGATGAAAATTAGTATTTTCATTTAAAAGTCAACTTTTATAAAGATTGCCGTTTTAGACGTAATCTTTATAATTAACTCCCGGAAAGTGAAGCTGTTTATGAACATAACTATTTTTTTTTTTTTCGAAAAAAAAAAAAAATTGGAGGGAAGTAATAAATATCTTTTGGAATTTACACTGTTTGCTAAATAAGTACGTATTTGTAAACACAGAGTTACATTTTGTTTTTATTGTGGTCAAACCGTACTTGTTGTTAAGGATGGTACAGCATGTGGGGTAAACAAATATAAGAAGCTCTAGATAATTATATGGCTATATACAGTAATAAAACATCCGGAGAGTACATAAAATACTATAAGGTCGGGGGAGCATTTTTAATTTAACTACATCCACTACCTTACTGAGAGCCACGTCAGTATATTGTAACTGTCCCACCTTACTCAGTATCCGAAGGCTGGTGAAGTACGACGAGTTACGGCGGTCGGCACAGCAGGCTTCTTGTGACGTCCATCTCGGCCGACGTCACGTGGAGACAGACCTCTGCTGCTGCTCTGCATTGTCCTCATATTGGCGTGGCACAACGCAACATGGCCTCATTCCCTAGCTGGTAGAGGGCATTCCTGCCTACCGGGGTCTGGGCAATGCGAGTCCCGACTGTGGCAGCTGGCTGTCCTGATTGCTGCGCATGAGTGATGGCGTGTGCAGGCAGGCCGTCGAATTAAGGCATGTTCACGCTATCGTAACGACAGCGTGTTATTTGCATCATGCTCGTTCCAGCGTAACGTTTACTCTTGCTTACTTCAGCTGGCACTCGCTGTTACTTNCTGTCCTGATTGCTGCGCATGAGTGATGGCGTGTGCAGGCAGGCCGTCGAATTAAGGCATGTTCACGCTATCGTAACAACAGCATATGTTATTTGCATCATGCTCGTTCCAGCATAACGTTTACTCTTGCTTACTTCAGCTGGCACTCGCTGTTACTTTACTCAGCTCTCGGGGCAACGTTTTTGAAATGCCACCCAGGAAGAAATCAAGGGGAAATATTTGTTCTTGCAGAGGTAGTGGACACTTTGAACAGTTGGCTAAATTGCATAGCGTAATTATGGCTTGCAACAGGCTAAATGGGAATTATCTGTTTGCGTGTCTGTTAACGGTTAAGGCGCCCGTCTACCTGGAACTTTTTCCCACGTTTAGGCCGAGAAGCGCGGGAGCCATAAGGGCGACACTGCCACGCGCATCAAGTACGCCATCGCCGCTAAGCTCAAGGCTCTGAACTGGCGTGCAGTGTTCTCGTCGTGCTGCGTGTACCTATGGGACTTTCAGCCGTGACCATATTATTTTATTACTGGGAAGTCTTTAGGAAGGTTCAGTGCAGGCGCCTATAGTAGTTTTGTATGTATCTGATGCGTACATTTTGAGCTACAGCGCCTTGTATAGGCCGTTTTTTAGCGGTTTTGGAGTACTCTGAATTGATGTTTCTAACGTACGTGATATTTTGAAAGTACTTAACAGCTCTCGTCTGAAGTGTGTGTTCTTTTCGTAGATCAGCACGTTGGACGCACGCTTAATAGTTTCGTTGAAAAACGTGTATTTCGAACACTCTGCAACGCAGTTCAAGCGCCAGGTAGACGGGCGCCTTAAAAATTTCCATTGGCCATCGCTTACTGCTTTCGTCGTGTCATCTGCTCACTCATCCATACAGAGCTCCTCACGTGTGTTGTGAGTGGCCCGCTATGTACAAGGGCGTGGCCATATTCACTTCCGCCAACGACAGCACAGAACAGAATAAATAACGTTCATCTATCTATCACGCTCATTCGCGTAGCTTATGGTCGAATTGTGTTTTTCGTTCCTGTGATAATCGAGGAGCAAACTTATCACCTCGTGCTCCATATTTCATAATCTTCGGAATAAAATTGATGATACGCACGTATGCACAGATAAACGTCTAATTTTGTGCCAACAGTTTTAATATTACAAGTACGGTAATTTTTTTTATACTAATAACTAATGTTTTTAATGTTTTTTTATACTTATAACTAATGTTTCTGCTAATGTAATATACTGTTATGCTATTAAAAGCTTTTACATATTTTTAACCACAGCATACCTGGCTTGCATTCTGTCGTGTTTGCTAAAACTGCTGTGGTTGTGAGAGTTTCTTTGTTGCGTTGTCCCATTTTGTTCCTGCATATTTTGTCAGTGTTGTCCTAATTTTTCGAGCAGATTTCTAGCCTGTGTGGTTTTCTATGTGTTATCCGTTGGTCGTGTATACATACATATGTTTTTCGTGACCAATGGCTGTTCTGTTCTTTGACTCTATTCCCTCTTGGAATTTTCCAGTGTAGTATACATATATTTATTTTCTCGTCCATAGGTTACTTGTCTTATTTAAGTATTTTTTATCGTGTTTAGTCTTGTTTTTTTTTCTATGACGGGCATCTGCGTCGTAATGGCGAATGTCCAAAAATCTCCATCCAGTCATAACTCTTCCATTTCACCAACGTCATTACACCCAACTTCAATACCCCAGCTGCCGCGCACAGGGAAATGTTATCCAGCTCAAGGTCACGTCGACTGCAGTTCCTCAGCGCGAAACCCGCTTTCCAATTTGCAGTATTTTATCGGCAGCAAATCCAACCATGCGGTTCTTTCTTTCCTATTCTTCTTCTTTATACCCAGGAGCGGATTACTCGGCGGGAAGATGCAGTTTGTGTTAAAAAATGAAACTGCGAAAGATCACACCATGAAATGGCGAAATTTCTCTCCCCATCGTCTTTGCGTGTAAGTTTGCATGGCCGCGTGGACGGTTACCAACTTTAATTTTTTGTCATGGAACATTATAAATATTCAAATGTATATTTTACTGTTTAGAAAATTAGCTATTATCGAACGAGATTAAAAATAAAACAACACAGAAAATATGATTTATAGAAAGTCACGATTATACTACCAGTGCCAATGAAACGGTAGGCATAAAAGGAAAGTCGTGGACTGCGATCTCTACCTTCCAGGCGAAGTGAGCCACATCGTGGCTTCCCGATGCCTTCTGCGGGTGGGTTGGAAAAGCTCAAATGGTTGGCGTGAGCTAGAAAATGTTTCGGCCCTCGAAAATAAATAAATAAAAAACGTTACACGCTGATGGCAAGCTACTACTGAGTGCCAACTGTTTGAATTAAATCTTCCCNTTTTTTTTTTTTTTTTTTTACGTCTTCAGCCGTTGTTTGGTCACTCATCGCACGCTCGGTACAGCGATGCTTGCATCACTAGTAACAAAATCATCACTCAGTTTGCGGACAGTCAAAGCTAAAACACAACCACGTCGTGCTACAATAAAACCAAGAGTGCATTCAAATATATAGGCTGTTCGCGCAGTTAACTGATCGCTTCAGAAATCAACATTTGAACATGTTTACTACCCCTATCTGCGTATAAATATAATATACCTACTGTGTCTTAATATGCGTATTTAAACAACAAAAAATATTTCCACATATTTATTTCGTGCAAAGTAAATATATGGTATTAGAAAAAAAAACATTTGTTTTGATTTTGATAAATTATATTAGTATAACGCTTCGTTTGAAGAGGTTTTTAAAAAACTTACAATATTGCAGCTTCAACCAGTAAAAATCATGAGCACAATTAACTTCGGCAAACAGTAATCATAATGAATCCATGAAACAAAATACAGAACATAATAATTACTTTTTAACTGAAATATTTGCAGAAAATTTTCAAGTGGCCCCTTCAATATTTATTGAATATAGCTGCTTGTGTGAAAAGCCTTTCTTAACTTTGAAGTAATAATTCAATTTATATTAAATTCAAGTGCATGTTAACACTTTCTGTATTTAATAAATTGAATTCAAATGGTTGAATCCAATAAAAAAAATTCAACGTGTGAAATGGCCTTAACAAACCGTGATCCAATGAAGAGAAATATTCACGTGGTTTAAGTTTAACTTGTCCTCAAATTAGTTCGCGAAATTTCCGGGCATATAATTATCACTACCGTTCCTTAAAAAATTAAAAAGCGAAACGCAAAACAAAAATCGACCAACGGGGTGAGAGAGCCAGATACGAAGGATGGCTTGTTTACGCGGACAGTGCTTGTCGTCGGGGGTTGATTGTCATTCGAGGTGGCGCGAGGGAAGTTAATCTGCGGAGCAGACTAATGGAAGGGGTGCAAAAGCGAGGGGGGGGAGGTTGACCTGTGGTTGACAAAGGGGGCGTGAAGGATGGTCTGTGTGAAGTACCA
>NQII01001065.1:498219-511176 GCA_002778355.1 Clitarchus hookeri | reverse complement strand
GTGTCCGTAAACTCTCCGTCAAATTACGGACATATTGATTTCAAGAACGGACTTTCCGTAAATTCCACAGAACTTTCCGTGAATTCGCGGAATGTCTCCGCTAATTTCTTAGTTGGTTTTCTGTATTTCCAGTTTCAAATAAAAATGTATAGTGAAAAAATCTTTTATTTTCGTTATGTGGGTGTTCTCTTCTGCATGTGTGTATGTACATATATGTATATATATGAGCGAGATTTGAACCCGAGACAAAACGTTGACAGTCCGTGCTCATAACCACTCACCAACAACCTTCACACTAAGTTTACAGGTATGACGTTGGAATCTAAGTGTCGCTAAATGTTACAGAAGCATGATGCCCATTTTTCTATGTCTGAACGAACAGGTCTTAGTGGCGCGGATAACCTAACTGCAGCAGAAAAAAATAATTTTCTGGTTACAGTGGCGAAGAAAGCTTCGCTTAGAGTCGGCACTGTTCGTTCCTGACACTCGGAAGCTACCAGGAAATACGGAGACTTTCCGTATTTTTTTATTTACGAACTCAGCTCCGTTTTTCGTCATCGCGAATTGTGTTTCCGCGTACGTAATGCACATTTTTCCGTTAACATCCGACTAAATATACGGAAGTGTTTAACAATGTATTTATACTGGAGTTCCCTATTTACTGCAACTTTGTTTTATCTCTTTGAATATAATTTGAGTTCACTTTACATTTCTAATTCTCCTGCAGCATCAAACATATTTTAAGATATGCATTCAGGATGATGCGAGGAGTGCATTACAATGGAGAGCTGAATCATCCCCTTCTCCTCCTCTTTGACAGTATGATCAAAAGAACAGGTCGCATCCACACAGTGCACTAAGTATTATCTTTGTAAATTAACAGTAATGTCCCTTTTGTAAAATAACAGCCTAATTAAATATTGATAACATTTCTAGATTGAGTTTAAAAAAAATTAATTTTTAAGTTAACTCAGTTAACCAGCCATCATCATATTGCCTTTTTTTAGCAACATAATTTAGAAAATAAATTTAGAAAAAGTAACTTAACCGTAATGGAATGAACGCCTAGTGTCAATAAATTATTAACTTCCTAAGGCTAAGGGCCGGTGTCATAAAACTACCAGTAGCATGACATGAATCACCTTTGGGAATAAATATAATTATACTGTGTGTCTTAACAAAATAATTTAGTAAATTTGAAATGAAAGTTTGGCTATTAATTCTACCTTTGCTCGCTAATGGGATTAAGTGTAGATGCCGATGGGTTATGGTTAGGGACAGTGATATTTCGCGAAAAGATTTCGAGACAAGATAGAGTCCAAAGCACTGTAGGGACGTCCAGTTTCTTTGATTGGCTAAAAAATGCTCCGGTCAGTGTTAACCTTTTGCGCACGAATCACGAAGGCTCAGTGTCGGAGTTACTTAGTCCCGAGTGGCTTGGTTAAAGACGGACACGGCACTAGCAGCCAATGGAGGTATAACAACAGCTGAGGTGTGTATATAGTATTGAAGTCTACTGTGTGCTCCGATTTTTACGCGAAAAGTCACTGCCCCTAGTTATGGTAAATAAAGGCTATTTTGAAGATAGACCTTCACTGGAAAATTATTCTTTCTAAGCCCTTAGTGACCCAGAAAACAACAAAAATGCAGACATATATCATGTACTGTATGTTTGGTATCATTCCTTGCTCGAAATTAAACTTCATTTCTGTTTTTTTTTCCTACCTAACATTTGAGATAAAGCCCTCGNTGGTATCATTCCTTGCTCGAAATTAAACTTCATTTCTGTTTTTTTTTCCTACCTAACATTTGAGATAAAGCCCTCGTAGAAAGTATGGAAATTTTGAGAGCGAACATTTCATGCCTCAGGGGCCGCGGTGGTGTAGTGGTCAGACTACTCGCGTCCACTGAGGCTGACCGGCTTCGATTCCCGGCGGGGTCGCTCCCGGATTTTGGCATGTGGGAACCATGCCGAACGATGCCGCTGATCGGCGGGTTTTCTCGGGAAACTTCCCTTTCCCCCCATTCTTGAATTCCAAAGCTGCTCCATCCTCACCTCATTTCACCCTCATCGACTCTCCAGAACTCGTTGTTAAGAGTCGCCCAAATCTCTCGACTCAACTCGAGTTACAATGTACACAGTTCGTGCGGTTTCTTTTTGTGCTTGAAAAAAGCATTTAATTAACCNCTCGACTCAACTCGAGTTACAATGTACACAGTTCGTGCGGTTTCTTTTTGTGCTTGAAAAAAGCATTTAATTAACCGTGCACGTTTCCAAAAAATACTTATCCTTTGCGAAATCGGAACGCGGAGAAAACCAAAATTCCATCACACGGGCGGCGAGAGCCAGTATTAAGGCCCCCNCTCGACTCAACTCGAGTTACAATGTACACAGTTCGTGCGGTTTCTTTTTGTGCTTGAAAAAAGCATTTAATTAACCTTGGACGTTTCCAAAAAATACTTCTCCTTTGCGAAATCGGAACGCGGAGAAAACCAAAATTCCATCACACGGGCGGCGAGAGCCAGTATTAAGGCCCCCGTCTACCTGGAACTTTTTCCCACGTTTAGGCCGAGAAGCGCGGGAGCGATAAGGGCGACACTGCCACGCGCATCAAGTACGCCATCGCCGCTAAGCGCAAGGCTCTGAACTGGCGTGCAGTGTTCTCGTCGTGTTGCGTGTACCTATGGGACTTTCAGCGGTGACAATATTATTTTATTAGTGGGAAGTCTTTAGGAAGGTCCAGTGCAAGCCCCTATAGTAGTTTTGTATGTATCTCNGACTTTCAGCGGTGACCATATTATTTTATTAGTGGGAAGTCTTTAGGAAGGTTCAGTGCAGGCGCCTATAGTAGTTTTGTATGTATCTGATGCGTGCATTTTGGCTAGAGCGCCTTGGAAAGGCCGTTTTTTTAGCGGTTTTGGAGTACTCTGAATTTATGTTTCTAACGTACGTGATATTTTGAAAGTACTTATCAGCTCTCGTCTGAAGTGTGTGTTCTTTTCGTAGATCAGCACGTTGGACGCACGCTTAATAGTTCCGTTGAAAAACGTGTATTTGGAACACACTGCAACGCAGTTCAAGCGCCAGGTAGACGGGCGCCTTAACGCAAGGGGCTGCACTGAAGACGCCCTGAATACGTCGTCGACGGTTGTATAGCGGGAAATGGAGCATGAAGAAGGGTGGAAAAGGGGAAGTTCACAGTCGGGCGACAAGCATCGCGAGACAGTTCCGGCGAAGACCAGGTCGTGGTTACAGCACGAAGGTGAAGCGACCGGGGGTGAACGGGGACCAATCGAGCAAATGAGACGCAGTCGGCGGTTTTAACTCGCGCGCGACCTCGAGTGTGCAGTATTCGGGGGGACTTCGCCCCCGCACTCCCCCTTCCCCAATCTCCAAACAAACCAGGCAACTTTCATTTGCCTAAAAGCCGGGCGAGCGAGCGGAGAATAAAAACCGCCCCCCGGAAAACAGCCTGGATTTTCGCCACTCGGAAAATACGCGCTTACACTCCACCCGGGTTCGCGGCGGCGCCGGGGGGTTAATAGGTATTACATTTCCGACACTGCTCTGGCCCCCGCCGCGATAAAAACGAAAGCCCTGAGAAGGGGTAGAGAATTGGAGGTAGGTAGGTAGGGTAGGTAAGGTACTTTCTAGGTTCTAGCTGGCGAGAATTTAACAGCGCACCTAGACGTCTCTCGAGGCGAAATCCGTTTAGTTCGACCATTCTACGCGGTCTCTCGCCTATTTGCATACGGTCCATGGTTGGGTGCAACGCAAAGCCCTAACGATACCTGCAGTGGAGTGGAGAACGAGAATTGTATCGATTTATTAACCGTGAGAGTTATTTTACTGCGGGTTGGCATTAAAATTGTCTTACACTGTTTCAAAAAAAAAAATCCTCTTTGAAAGCTCTGCTTACCATCTACTTTTCTGTGAATGTCATATTCTTCGGCCATGTGTAAAATTAACATTACCAACGACCCGATCACTTCATTCTTGCGCCGATAAAGTTAAACTGCGATATTTTTAGGAATGGAAATTTGTAACTCCTATGCCAATTTTCACCTTTACTAGGGTGGCTGAAACTACCGTTACAACAAATTCCCTGATATTTTGCAGACTTCTCCAGGCATCCTGTTACTTTTCGCTAACCAAAATACACTGAAAAAGTAAATTACTTTACGTTATTTCCTTAAAAAATTACCCTTTATTTGGGTAGTATTAATACACCTTTCTTACTAGGTGCTTTTATATGAAATACTTAATATTTATAAAATACTATAACAATTTTACAAGCATGGGGGACAAAAAAAAATATGGCACAGAGGTGGAATACTAACAATCTCTGGGCAAGACAATACATTATACAATGTAGCAATTTACTAAGAACTGCTGTCTTAAAATTAGAACTTTAGCTAATATTTTATTTGCTGTATCAGATACAAAAAAAATTCAGGCAAGAAAGTATGTGTGACAACAGTTACAGTTTCATACAAAATAACAAAATAAGCCGCTCAGATTTTAAAATGTCTTACATAGATGGAACGAACCAAAATAACGCATAGTACAATTCATAAGCTGGCATGTAATAGAAGCACTAGGATTCAAAATTAATTTTATTTATTCAATATATATATATATATATAAAATTACGTTGTGTAAATACCATACTTCACATAAATTTCCTTGACTTTTCGAGACATGCAGCATTTCCTGACTTTTCCAGGTTTTCCCTGACGCTACCCATCCTGTTTATGTGCCCGGATATCACACAAGCAATACGAAACAGATAAAAGTGTACACAATTTTTTTTTTTTAATTTTCTGGCTACAAAGCATTTGCGTAATATCCCAAGTAAAAAAAAATTTTGACGCCACCTCAATGTTACATTTTGTCATAAGGTAGCGCCATTTAGATATGTAAATGCTAGGATATTACTACACGCGTACAAGCCAATGGATTGAACTACAGATATAGGCTGTTAACGGTAAACTGAGCACTTTTGAAAGTACTGCTTGCGATCTGATTGTGTACACAATATGTATTCTTCCGCTATATGCAATATTAACACTGCTAAGGACCCGATCACATTGTTCCTGCGGCGGTAAAATGAAAATGTGAAACTATTATAAAAGTAAATAATTTACTAANAAGCCAATGGATTGAACTACAGATATAGGCTGTTAACGGTAAACTGAGCACTTTTGAAAGTACTGCTTGCGATCTGCTTGTGTACACAATATGTATTCTTCCGCTATATGCAATATTAACACTGCCAAGGACCCGATCACATTGTTCCTGCGGCGGTAAAATGAAAATGTGAAACTATTATAAAAGTAAATAATTTACTAATTAAAAAAACCAGGAAGCAAGATAAATAATTTTAGTTCTCAAAAACGTTTTAGCTAACACTCCTATTTCAACATTAAGACATGCAACTACTTTCCCTGCGTCGTTACCAACTTTACAGGACGCATGCCACTCAGTGCGCCCGTTAAAATAAATACAGGTAGGGGCAGTGACATTTCTCATAGGTTCATTTCAATAATATGCACCGCAAGGAAACTGCGAAGGGAAGCCTTAAAAATGATACTTTTAGACTTCTTCACTATTTTTTCTCTGTAAATATATTTAACGAGATAAAAGAAAAAAAATCGGTGGCTGCAGATCATCGTATCTTACCTTTCCTGGGAAGATAGTTTTACTACTAGAATATTTATTTACGGAGATACACACAAGGCAATATTTTACTAGGCAGTCCCCTTAACGTCGAATTTCAGAAAGACGGAAAAAGTAATTACATTTCATGCGATAAAGTGCAAGTTTTACTACTAAGGTTCAAAGAATACAGAATACTAATAAGTACACATTTTACTACCACTAACGTCCATTGCTACCACTCGGAGCAAATGAATACAGAATACTTATAGTTAAGGACACCCGATTTTCGCGAAAAGATTTCCAGGTAGGCTAGATTTCAATATCCTACGTGTGAAGACGCGGTTTTTCTTTGGCTACACGCCTCGTGTTTTTGTGAGCAGACATCTTGTGTTTTACTGTGGCAATTAGAATCAAGATACCTAGAAAGCGCAGTAGTTGAAGTCATCCAATAGCGAAGGTGCGTCTGAGCTGAAGTGTTCTGAAATGCGCCTAGACATGAAATATTCTCGCGAAAGTCGGGTGTCCCTACTTGTAGTGACGTCGAGACTTACCTTCGTTGTCTATGGAGAAGAGTCCCATGCCGTCGCCGCCCTTGATGAAGTATCCGACGCGGGAGTCATCGCCCGGGGAGTCCTCGTCTGTGGCGTGGACCGTCGTCACGAGAGTCCCCACCGGCTGGTTCTCCTTCACCGACGCCGCGACCACGAACTCCTCGAACCTCGGCGCGTACAGGTTCTCGTTCACGTCGACCACTTCCACGATGACGGTCGCCTCCGAGGACAGCGGCGGCGTCCCGCGGTCCTTGGCCAGCACCACGAGGCTGTGCACCTGCCGCTCCTCGAAGTCGAGAGCGCCGGAGGTCCTCACGGTCCCCGACAAGCGGTCGACGACGAAGACGCCGTCGCCGTCTCCCCCCGGAGCCGACGAGTACCACACCTCGCCGCCCGACCCCAGGTCCGGGTCCGTCGCGGACACGATCGCCACGACGCTGCCCGGCGGGACGTCCTCGCGCACCCTCACCGTGTAGCTCAGCAGCGGGAACGACGGCACGNTAGGAGACGCGCGCGTTGTCGCCCGTGTCCGCGTCCGTCGCGTTCGCGCGGAAGATGGCCGTCCCGTTCACGGCGTTCTCCGTCACGCGGAAGCTCGCCACCGACTTCTCGAACCTCGGCGGGTTGTCGTTGACGTCCAGGACTGTCACCGCGACGAACTTGGAAGAAGACTTCTGAGGCTGCCCGAGATCGTAGACACTTATGTTCAGGAGGTACTCCTGTTCCTTCTCCCTGTCGAGGTGCCCCACGACTTTCAGCTCCCCGCTATCCGCGTCTAAGTGGAAAACCGAGTCCTCGTCCCCGGAAGAAATTCCAAACACCAACTTCCCGTTGTAGCCGAGGTCGCGGTCCCGCGCTCTGATCCTAACCAGCGTGGTCCCGACGTCAACCGACTCGTTGACGCGGATCTCCACGGGGAAGTCTATGAACTCGGGAGAGTGCACGTTCTGACCGTAGCGACTGGGCATCATCGCGAACTCCTCCTGCTTGCCCTGCATGTTGTTCTTCTCGGCGGCGGCCAGGATCTCCGTCAGCCGGCGGGCGACACCCGTGTCGCGGCACTCGAAGCCGCCAGTGTCGTCGCTCATCACCCTCGTCGGCGAGCTGCTCCTCTTGGCACTCACCAGGTGGATCAGCACCCTCGCCGTGTCGGCGAAGTGCGTTCCGTCGGTCGCCGTCACGTTCACCTCCCTGTCGGACGACCGCAGGTCTGCCAGGTCGCACGTCACGCTCAACACCCCCGACGTCGCGTCCAGAGAGAAGCAGCCATCTTCGTTGCCCGACAAGATGCGGTAGCTGATTATGTTCCCCGCGTCGAAGTCGATCGCGGACAGAGTAATGATTTCTGTTCCGATGGGAATGTAACGAGGCACGTGGCCCACACAATCCACTTTCTCGAACTGCGGCCTGTTGTCGTTCACATCCTTCACGCTTATCCTGAGCTGCATTTCGGTTTGCCGGCGGAAAGGTACCCCCCAGTCTGATGCTCTAATCCTCAAAACGAAAACCCTCCTCATGGATTCGTAGTCCAACACAGATGTGGTACGGATCACCCCTGAGAAGTGATCGATATCGAACGGCACAGGATTGAGGTTCGCTATGCTGTACGATATGTATGCATTGTCCAATGAATCCCTGTCCTTGGCAGTCACTTTAGTAACCGATGCTCCAGCTGGTTGGTTCTCGTCCACCCAAACATTTGCATCCATCGTCTCAAACACAGGGTCGTTGTCATTAGTGTCCATTACATTTATTTTCACTTTAGCAGATGACTGCTTCCTCGTGCCGGCATTGCCCTGGTCAATGGCAGACACGGTAAGTGTATAGAAAGCTCTCTCCTCGGCATCCAGAGCCATAGTAGTATACAGCATTCCAGTGTCAGGATTGATGCGAAACTCCGCACCTTCATTGCCTCCGACTATTTCCAAGAACACTCGCGCATTCCTACCCTCGTCTGCATCTGTGACTTTAAGACAGATCACTGGAGAATTAACAGGTGCTGTCTCAGGTATTTCCACTTCGTATATCTCTCGGTCGAATACAGGGGCATTGTCGTTCAAGTCTGTTAGGCGGACAGGAACAGACTTGTAGCTCTGTCTTGGTGGTATTCCTCCATCTGTAGCTCTCAGAGTCAAGTTGTATCCTTGAGGTGCAACTTCTCGATCCAGCAAATGCAGAACTTCCACGTTAAACTCGCCGTGTTTCCCACCTGTCTCCTCTGCTGGACGGATTCTGAAATGGCCATCAGGGTCCCCATCTACGATTTCCAGGCTCTTGATTTCCCCATGCACTCCTTTGTCGTTGTCTACGACCCTGACGATTGCGTAAATGTCCGCGTTCGAATGCTCTACGATGTCGGGAAGGTGCTGAACATATATTTCCGGGGAGTGCAAGTTCACCTGCTTGACCCTTATACTAACATTGGCGGTGCTCGGTTTGGCAGAACCTGATCTCTGACCCACGCCTCTGTCCTGCGCCATCACAACGAGCTGATGGAATGCCCTCTCGACGTACCGCAAAGGACGTGTAAGGGACACTATGCCAGTTATGGGGTGCACAGTAAACTGGTTCGTGGGTTCGAGGAAGCTGTAGTAGATCTCGCCGTTGCGTCCCAGGTCCGCGTCATCAGCGGTGACCACGAGGATGCTCTTGTGCAAGGGAGTGTCTTCTGGGACGGTGGCCTCGTACTCCGTCGGGTAGAACAGCGGCTTGAGGTCGTTCGTGTCGAGCACCGTCACCACGACAGTCGTGTCAGCCTCCAGCTTCTCAACGCCGTCATGCCTGCTGCCCGTTGCTCGCACCTCCAGCACGTATTTGTCCTTCCGCTCGCGGTTCAGGACGTCCACGTTCCCAGTCCTCGTGCGGATCGCAAGGAAGCAGAAATCGCCGACCCGCTTCTCCTCCGCCTTGAAGAACCTGTCCTTGTCTCCGGAGACTATCTTGTAACGCACCTCCAGGTCCGAGACGTCTCCGGTCACTATGCCCATGCGGACTTCCGGGACTGCGAAAGTTTTGCCCACAGAGTTCTCTGGTATGCTGACGTTGAACAAGGCCTGGGTGAACTTGAACTCTGGCAACGCTCGGGGTGTAGGTGGGGCATCATTTCTGACAGGCACCTGTGTGGTGGTGGTTGTGGTGGTTGCAGTCGTAGTGGTGGTGGTCGGGGTGGTCGTAGTGATTGTGGGAGTGGTTCTTGGTGAGGTAGTGGTGAAAACGGTTGTCACGTAAGTGGCCGTGGTGGGGGGTGCAGGCGAAGTGGTGATAGCGGAAGAGGGTTCCTCTGTGGTGATGGCAACTGTGCTGAGATCCTCCGCGAGTGTGGTGTCAGGCAGATCGTCCGCAGCTCTGGAGAGACGCCACAGCGCCACCAGGAGCAGCAAACCATGGCGCCACCGCACCTCCATGGTGCGTCTCGACTGTCTCTCTGAAGAGCGTCCTTCCTCGCCCTGGCCTCGGCTCACCTCATGACAGACGTGCACGACAACTCTGAAACACAAATTACATCGTGCTGTGATAAATTACAACGCCAACACTCCAAAAACTCTATAACCAGGCCTGAGATTTTTATTTACAGACCACTACATACATGCCATTAAAATGTTACAACAAATCTAATAGTTAAACAATACAATCAAAATAGCTACACAGGTATTAAATCAAGCATATAATATTAACATCACACATTAATTTCTGTCCATCAAAGTTAGGTTTCCATACACTATAATTTCTAGTATAAAGTTATTTGAAAAAAAAAACAGTTTACAATGAAGGAAAACAGAAAAGTACGAAGTATCCTATTGTAAGAAAACTGTTAATATAAAGTCTTGAAAAACGTTTATCTGTGAGTAGATGGCTCACAATTTTACGGATAGCCTCAAAGGAAAAATTGTAATAACACTATCATTGGTAGGATAGCGAGCAGTCTTGGATAGTCTATTAGTTTGTAATCACAACAAAAGTAAAAGTAGAGAGGAATTTATTACATGACTGCAAACAAATATACATCAATACACGAAATATTGAAAATACCAAAACTGTCATAAACATGCAATTTAAGTCACAAAACACAGAAAATTTATTATATTTTATAACTATATAAAACATTTTCCGACGACATATTTTATTACGGTTATATGAAATAACTACTATAATACTTTTCTCATTACAACTTAAGTGTATCTTTTATATACGTTATAGAGAAAATTTACAAAATAAAGCGTTTGTCAATCAGGGTAATAAGAATAATTACATTTTTTTTATAAAATAAAATATTTTCACAAATTTTTATAAACATGCTTAAGTAAATGTATAAAAATCAGTACTTGGGAACATTCGTAAACAGCAATTAATAAAAACATTTATTACATATGAGCAAAGTAATAATTGCTAATGCCGTTCTCGACGAAGGTGTGCTTTTTGAAGCATCCGAAATAGTTAAAAGTATAATACTTGTATTAATTATTTTAACCCTAAACGGCATGCATTGTGGCAAGATATCTTATAGTATTATAAAACAAATTTATTTAATTCTGTTACAAAGTACATACACCGTCAACTTTAACCGTATGTCAGTGACAACTGGGATGGGTTCTGTATTATTTTGTACGAAGTTTTGCATTTGCAGTATTAATGTAGCCTACTGCTGGTTGCAGTTCTGTAAATAAATCAACTCTTACACGTTGTGATATCATGTATGAAGTCTCCTAGCTACAGCTGACGACCCTCGCAGAAAAAGAAGTTTCGTGACGGGGATTCTGAACGTGTAAAACTATTCTCGGGGTGTTCCCGTTCCCATTTCCAAAAGTTTATTCCAACGCTGTCCCATCCATACCATATATGGCTACACCGACTGCCGGCAGCATCCTGTCACAGAATATGTAAGTATACAGAAGCGAAGTCGATTGCTCATTGGCAGCGCGCGAAGCTATGGAAACGGGCCTTGAGTATGATTGGCTGTTGCACGTTATGGAAATATTTCCTATTGGTCGGGCTGCCGCCTGGCAAGTTAATCTCCAGGAGCTGAAAAGGTGAACGACGTTCCGCCATTTTGCTGGCGTGTGTGACTGGAGTTCGGTGTTGACGTTACAGTTTCACATCTGTTTTTTTTTTTTGTACTCTGTGATTCTGTCAACCTATCACATGAACTGGTACTCCGCGGTCATTTTCTGCTTATGAGGTGGGCAGGTTAAACCGGCGTGTACAACCATTTTCTGCTTATGAGGTGGAAAGGTTAGACTGGTGTGTAGAACAATTTTCTGCTTGTGAGGTGGGGAGGTTAGACAGGTGTGTAAAACCATTTTCTGCTCATGAGGTGGGGAGGTTAGACCGACGTGTACAGCCATTTTCTGCTTATGAGGTGGGAAGGTTAAACTAGTGTGTAGAACCATTTTCTACTTATGAGGTGGGGAGGTTATACCGGTGTGTAAAACCATTTTCTGCTTATGAGGTGTAGAGGTTAGACCAGCGTGTACAACCATTTTCTGCTTATGAGGTGGGGAGGTTAGACTGGTTTGTAGAACCATTTTCTGCTTATGGGTCTGTGCCCCAGACCAAATGTTAATTAATTTTGTTGTTGCTTTTCAAAATTTGTCTACTCATAACTCAACAAAATATTTCGTTTGTTTAGGGTCAAAAATATATTTAGGCGCCACAGCGAAATATTTTGTTGAGTTACGAGTAGACAAAACTTGAAAAGCAACAAACAACAAAATTATTTTTGTTCAACTAACCAAATACACGTTTGATTAACAACATCTCCGAGTTGGACAAAAAGAAATTAGGCTGTCAACAAAATATTTTGTTTAATCAACAGAATATATTTGTTTCGCCACTAATTTGATCGCCTTCGTTCGAAAATATAGTTCGGGTGTTTTTTTTTATTGTGACAATTAGGATAGTAACAGTGTTTGATGCTCGAAAATGTTATAAACATCCTAATAAAACAAGTTCAACAGGAAATTAAAAAGTAAAGCTGTAAATCTGCAAATATTTGTCCACGCACGTTGCCCAGTAGTTGAACAGTATTTATTTTAAACCATTCCCATTCTTTCAGAAGTCACTTTAGCTGAAGTTTATTAAGGTGCGAATGTCGGTCGGGTTTCGCTTACTTTTATATTAACAGAAATAATTTTAATATGCGCAGAGCCAATCAAATCTTTGGTGGCACCTACCAAATATTTGTTTTGGGGGCAACCAAATAAGAACAACAACATAATTTGGTTGTAACAACAAAATATTTCACTGCCCTTATACAAACAATGAATTTGGTTGCGCCACACAAACTTTTTTTGATTCAACGAAACCCTTATTTCAGTGTGGCCTCACGCGCTGCTGTGCAATATCCCAACATCAGCGGGTAGACCAAGCTGCGGTAGACGTAGACCAAAACTCAACGGGCTGACGCAGCCCTCGGGTAGAAGGTATAGCTACCGCGGTGCGTGATCCAGGGAACCAGAGATGAAACAACCTGCATTTGCGCGGAATAGCGGCGAGCCCGCGGCGAAACCAAGGATCTAGGACCGGAGCACGCGGGGCGGGGCCGGTGCAACAAAAGGATCTAGCACCGGCGCGCGCCTCGACTGAGCTGTCACCAGCAGGCGAAAAGAAAGCAGCCCCCTCAGACAAGAGAGCAGTGGAACTCCAGGGGGCGTGGTGGGAGGGGGATGATGTTCCACCTCCGTGGAATATCGCGGTGAACTGACGTCTGTCTGGTGCAGCCACTTGCCTTCGCCCTCTCCCCCTAAC
>NQII01001065.1:485737-498196 GCA_002778355.1 Clitarchus hookeri | reverse complement strand
CTCAGACAACACTTCACTAAAGCTCGGCAGAAAAACAACGTAGTCAGCTAGCGCTTCGCAACGACGACCGACTAAAACATTCATCTGGAATAAAAAAAAATAAAAAACATGATCTCCAACCCACCCCCAAAGTTGGCATCAATGGTGTAGCCAGGGGAAAGGCGTTGAGGGTTGTGACCCTTCCCCATTTCACCCTCAGGTTGTCAACAATTAGTATTAAGATTATTAAAAACCATTTAACTATCATAAAACGTGTGATTGCTGTAAGCTATGATGCATTTTATTATACGGGATGATCACGAACTACAGGTAAAAACGCCGTGAGCTGATTCCCTGTGCAAAATGAGGTAGGAAATACTACAAGACCTATGTCCCTACAGCCATTCGTAAGGGAGGTAGTTTCCCTTGAATTTATTTCAAAATAGTAAAAACCTACTTGAGATGAACGAACAGTTCTAAAATCTGCGAACGGTTGCTGGGCAATATCATCCCCATTCTATGAGAAAGTAATGAGGTGCCATGTTATTATCCAACAAATGTATGCAATCCATGGGTGTTTTTCGCTTTTAATTACGNTGAGAAAGTAATGAGGTGCCATGTTATTATCCAACAAATGTATGCAATCCATGGGTGTTTTTCGCTTTTAATTACGTCACGATCACGTGCGCATTAATGTACAATAAAAAACGTTACGTTGGTTTAACTCTCTCACGCGAACACTGCTGTCAAAGAAACAGACAAAGTTTGTAAGGATGTTGGTTGCCTGTCATAGAGAAAAATAAGGGTTGCAGACCTGNTGAGAAAGTAATGAGGTGCCATGTTATTATCCAACAAATGTATGCAATCCATGGGTGTTTTTCGCTTTTAATTACGCCATAATCACGTGAGCAATAATGTACAAAAAAGAACGTAACGTTGGTTTAACTCTCTCACGCGAACACGGCTGTCAAAGAAACANACGTTGGTTTAACTCTCTCACGCGAACACGGCTGTCAAAGAAACAGACAAAGTTTGTAAGGATGTTGGTTGCCTGTCATAGAGAAAAATAAGGGTTGCAGACCTGTTCTCGCATCTCTGGCATGTCGAAGCTTAATTGATTTTCCAATGACGTTTTATGAACGAGCACGTTAAAATTAACAGAATAGGTCGCCTTGCGTTATCACTCTAAACCCAACCGCTTTCGGCAGACAAGCATAAAACCCGCAGACACAAGAAATACGGATAGATTACGTATTTTATATGTACGGAGCCCAGTTAAGTTTCATCTCCATACTGGCCGCATCTACGTATACTGGTTGCATATTCCTGTAAAACATTTCTATGAACGTAAGGAAACTCCAAGAGTGTTAGCTACATATATTATGCTGTTAGCGCTTAAGTGAACCTGTAAATATGTAGTTGGCCGAATTTTAGATTAGTAGTAATTTCACGACAGCTTTGCATAGTTCTCTTTTTACTGATCACTAAAATAAGTTTAAATTCCCCGCGCAAACGACTTGGTGCGCACTGGTCAGACATCAGCGCTCTCCCAAGGGTTGGCGGCCCTGGGCAGCAGAAAAAGGAGACGAGGTTCGTGTCGGACAACATGGCGGTCAGCTGAGTCGCTTACAGCTGCCACCAGTCGCTCGTTTTCTCACTGAAATTTGTTGTGCAGTCATCTAAAGGAAATTATATTTTTTATGGGATAATCTCGGTTAAAGTGTGCACTTTTGAAACCCCTCTAATTTGAAATAATAGTCAATAAATACATACATATTATATAAGCTTTAGACGTTAACTTCCGAGTGCGGTGGAATATACACGCCTGTGTTTATTACTCACAAGGCAATATTTATTTACAAAAAGGCTGAAAGGAAAAATTAACCAGGTCCTTAAGAGTGCTCACCTTACCGTGACCAGCATGTTGTGAATTCGCTACAACATGGGCGATAATGCGCGCACGTCGCACACTGAAAACACTCGGTGAAAACTTGTCTCCCTTGGTTTACACGTGGGAACATCGCTCGAGGGGATAAAAAAAAAAGAAGAACAAGCGGGGGAGGGAGTGTAGGGGGTGAGCGACCTGACTTAATTTGCTGGCTGGTGGATATATTAATATGGGGCTGTAGAAGTTGCAGCCGCGGCAAACAGTCGCGGGGTTGGGGGACGCCTCGCTTCGTTTCAACCCCCTGAAGCTCCGACCAGCAAGCAGACGATAAACACGCCCCGCACCGTTGCCAACTTGTTCGAGTGAAAGTTTCTCAGTCGACACACAAAAATCACCAGAAAATAACCGGCTTGTTCTCTTAGTTCGCTTCAAATTTAATTTAGATGTAAAATATAGTCCCATAAAATATTTCATTGCGTAGATCGAACTGCTATTACATATTAATACTTGTTAACAGTTGCATACCGCCATATACAACGTGTTTCTAAACCATGGGGTCAAACTTCGGCATGGCATTCCTGTCGGTAAAAGAAGACTGATGATGTGTACAACCCATACTTTGTGTTCGAGGTAGCAGCCCTTACTTTGATCATACCTTGTGTTCGAGGTAGCAGCCCTCACTTTGATCATACCTTGTGTTCGAGGTAGCAGCCCTCACATTGATCATACCTTGTGTTCGAGGTAGCAGCGCTCGCATTGAATGTCAACTGAGGTGTGAACTCGTAGCAGCGTTAGCGGAAGTTGTCACGGCTCCTCGCACATTGTCTAACGAAGACCTGGCCTGCATCTTTTTGATGTATGGATGTGCTAATTCCAGCGCACGGAAAGCGGCACGATTTTACCACAAAGCGTTTCCTCACAAATGATGGGACCTCGAGAAAACTCGACTGCCTGGTTGTCTTCGGAGCGAGGTGGCACAGTGGTAAAACAGTGGACTCGNAACTCGACTGCCTGGTTGTCTTCGGAGCGAGGTGGCACAGTGGTAAAACAGTGGACTCGTATTCCGGACGACCAGAGTTCGAATCCCGGACTTCCCATTCTAATTTCGGTTTTCCAAAAAACTCTAAAGACAAAATGCAAGGGCGGTTCCTTAACCCAGTCAGGCCAAGTGTACACTATTGCGTGAAGGTAATTTTTGGTTTGTGATGCACACTGCGAAGCTCAATTACCTGTCATCTTACCTGTGGGTAAATGATTCGCAAACCATCTTAACTAGTCTAGGTCATAATTGGTTCATATAACTGTAGCCGAACATATCGCCAACAGCTCATTGGCTGTAGCAACGAAACAAGTGTTGTGTTGACTTAAGTACAGCACACACCATAAGTATTTTTGTTTGCAGCACCTAAAACCGTAAATTTAATTGGGTCTGAAAGGGTTAATAAGGCCCTGTCCAATTCCTTCCCCATTCGTGAATGCCTAGTGTGCCAACGCTAGGGCCTTGTCACGATTCAAGGACACTAAAAAACACACAGTAAATAAAAATAAAAAATAAGGCCAGTAAAATAATTTTTCCCGTGGAAAAATACGGAGACAGTAAATGATGATATAAGCTGTTCACGGCTACTTAAGCACTTTTGAAATAAAACTTTGAAAAATGTCACTACCCNACAGTAAATGATGATATAAGCTGTTCACGGCTACTTAAGCACTTTTGAAATAAAACTTTGAAAAATGTCACTACCCCTACACGCATATATTTTAACAGGTACACCAACTGGCAAGCGCCCAGTACAGTTGGCAATGACGGAGGAAAAGTAGTTCAACGTCTTAAGTTGAATTATAAGAGTTCGTTAAAAATGTGTGAATATTGAAATTATTTACTTTGTTTCCTCCGTCTTTTCAATGCACATAAGTGTAATAATCAGCGCATTTTTAAATTAGTTACTTTTATTATAATTTCACAGACTAACACGGCCGACGCAAGAATAAAGTGATTAGACATACAGATATGTTATTTTCACGTATGGTACAAGAATACACAATGTGCATAAAAGTAGATCTTAAGCAGGGATTTCAAAAGTGATCAGTTTACCGTGAACAACCTTTATAAGTTTGTTGTGTGTGAATGTGAGNGATCTTAAGCAGGGATTTCAAAAGTGATCAGTTTACCGTGAACAACCTTTATAAGTTTGTTGTGTGTGAATGTGAGTGAGTGAAGAGATTTGGGCGGCTCTTACATCAAGGTCTTGAGAGCCGATTGAGGGGGGAAGCGAGGTGGGGGAGCAACGCCGGAATGCAAAGGCGGGAGAAACGGGAGACCACCGAGAAAACCCGCAGACCAGAGGTTTTGTCCGACACGATTCCTAACATGCGAAAATCCGAGGGCGACCCCGCCCGGGAATCGAACCCGGTTCGCCCTGGTGAGGGGCGAGCAGTCTGACCACTACACCACCGCGGCCCCACGAGCGGCTCGTGATATCGCTAATAACGGGGGGTCAGCATGCTTGCGGAATGCTGTAAGTGGTTCCTTTCGAAATGAGCGGCCCACTTCAATAACAGCTTGAAGAGGGGAAGGTGGGGGGGGGGAGAGTGGCACGAAAATAACCCATATGCCCTGCAAATCAAGTACAGGAAGCAAACCTGTTTCATCCTCTCCACTTCCAACGTCATTATTCCTCGCCCGTTCGATCGAATATCTTCCTCGCGAGGGGATAAGAAGGACTTGGATTCCTTTATTGCCAGGTATGCTGATGAGACTTCGCCGCCTCGGCCGATGGTCCGTAGATGTTCAGTTAAGGCTCCCGACTACCTACAGATTATTTTCAGCGTTTGAGGACGAGAAGAGCGGGAGCAATAAGNTCGAATATCTTCCTCGCGAGGGGATAAGAAGGACTTGGATTCCTTTATTGCCAGGTATGCTGATGAGACTTCGCCGCCTCGGCCGATGGTCCGTAGATGTTCAGTTAAGGCTCCCGACTACCTACATATTATATTCAGCGTTTGAGGACGAGAAGAGCGGGAGCAATAAGGGCGACACTGCCACGCGCATCAAGTGCGCCATCGCCGCTAAGCGCAAGGCTCTGAAATGGCGTGCAGTGTTCTACTCGCACTGCGCGTACCTATAGGACTTTCAGCGGTGACCCTATTATTTTATTGGTGATAAGTCTGTAGGAAGGTCCAGTGCAGGGCCCTTGAGTAGTTTCGTATGTATCTGATGCGTATATTGTGAGATACAGCGCTTTGTAAAAGCTGTTTTTTTTTAGAAGTTCTCAATTAGGCCTACTCTGAAATGGCGTTTCTAACGTGCGTAACATTCTGTAAGTACTCTACAGCCCTCGTCTCAAGTGTGTGTCCTTTTCGTAGACGAGCACATTGTACGCACGTTTAATAGGTTCTTGGAAAAAACGTATGTAATCCATTCTATAACGCAGCTCCAGCACCAGGTAGGCAGGGGTCTTAAGGGGAATCACCATAAAAAATGTTGATATCCACAAGGTCACAACAGGCCATAAGGAAGCATTGCATTGGTGGAAAAAAGCATAAACGAGCTTTAAGAATGTTCTGTTTCCTTAGAATTTTAAGCGGTGGCTATAATACATTAATACAGAAATCTGTCCGGAAAAGGTGCAGCATTATCGCTTCAATTTAAAACCCCTCTTTACAGAAGAGTAAATGTCGTAATGAAAGGGCTACTTACAGCGAATTTTGATGACTTTGGCACTTTTCAAAGACCACATTTGTTTTTCAATAACCTAATCTCCAAATTGGATACAAGATATAGACGTTAATTTATACCCTGAAAAAAAGATTTACATGGAAATATTCCAAATTTTTTTAAAAATTAATATAAACACAACAGCTTACAACAAGACCCAAATGACAAATACGCAGAATTTATTATATTTAATTTGTGTTTATTTCCCAAAAATTTCACAGTTACACTTGACCAACGCATAAATAAAGTGATATCAGTCCATGGGAATGTTAATGGCGAAAGAACACACAATGAGAAGAGACCTGAAAAATTCGCGAGTTCAATGATCTGTATGCTAGACTCTACAGTCTTATGTATAAATATGCGGATATCAACTGCACATTGGTTGTCTCCTGTCAGAATGGAAGGCGACAATTGGACACCGTTCTCCAGGAGGTGTCGAACACCGTGTGGACCAATGGCTAAAGTTATATAAACACTCGTGTTTTTTGAGTTCTAGCTTGTCTTAAAATGAATCCGCGAATTCTTCAGGTCTCTAACAATGAGGGATAAAAGTGCAGGATGTCCGAAAAGTCTTTCCATGAATACAAGTTTTGTTTGTGTCCGCTATGTGTAAGATAAGAGACGTGAGGCTGGTGCCAAAATGTTGGCGAACTAACCAAGGTCGTGTTGCAGGTTTCAGTAACGTTTCTGTAGTGTCACAGTTGCGGTGTCCAGGAAACCCAGGAGAAAGCTCAGTGTGTCCTCTGGCACCACGAGACCCGGTCACCAATAACAGTGCAGAGGAACTCTCAGGCAATGCACGGTAAGATTCAGCCCAATGTCAAGAGCATCAAGTCGTGATATGACAAGTTCAAGAACACAGGATCTGTTGCTGACTTACCGAGAACTTGCCGACCACCAACCCCAGCTGAAAGGGTGGAAGCAGTAAGACAAGTCTTCTGTGCCGAGTCCCAAGAAATCATAGCGTAGAGCCTCACGTGAGTTACAGGTGCCAAAAAGGTTCTCTTCGTGATATATTACATAGACGTTTATTGTTCCGTGCACACAAAGTGCCAATTGTTCAGGCTTCGTTGCCCAACGACGCCACGCGTAGGTACTTTGCAGTCGAAATGTTATCACGTACTGAAGGCGATAATGGCTATCTCACACGTGTTGGCTTTTTCTGACAAGGCTACCTTCTTCATCAGTGGTGTAGTGAACAGGCATAACGTGCGTATTTGGGGTTCAGAGCCCCCTGGTGAGGTGTCACGAGTGTGTACCAGAGGCAGCCCAAAGGTGAATGTATGGTGCGCGCTTTTGCATGACAAGATTATCGGAGCATTCTTTTTCGCTGAGGGAACCATCACATCTCCAGTGTATCTGGGCATGTTGCAGTTGTTTGCTGTTCCTCAGTTGCTTTGAGTATCACCCAGATGTCATTTTTTCCAACATGACAGTGCACCGACTCATTGGGGTTTGGAGGTTCGTGCCTATCTTGATACGACTTTCCCTGGACGATGGATCGATCTCTACGCTCCTGTGATGTTGGCTAATGTATGGACACAAATTGAATATCGACTAGATGTGCTAAGCGCTACCAAGGGCGCTCATGTGGAGACTTACTCATGTGCTGTCCAGTTGCAACAAAAAACTTGGTAAATTTGCTAAACGTTTTGGCACCGGTTTCACATCTCTATCTTATAAACAGCGGACAAAGTTTGTGATCAGGGAAAGACTTTTCGGACACACTGTACATGCTAAGCAGGGCTTTCGAAAGTGCTCACTTTATCGCGCACAGCCTTTAATTTGCGAGAAATTCAGCTGCATTGGAATGCAAAGCACAGCCTTGGGAGGACCCGTCATAATGCTTCCTTATGGTCAGACGTAACCTTGAGATATGTAAAAAAAAATCTTGTTAGGCATTACCCTTAACATGAGGGATTCCCCCAGTCCCACAAACGACCTTCGAACCACGATTTAGAGATATCGAAACGTACGGTAAAGAATACACGACGTGCATGCAAGTATAGGCTGTTCACGGTAAACTGGGCACCTTTGAAAACCCTGCTCAAGATATGCTTGTACGCGCATTATGTATTCTTCCGCCATATATCAAATTAACATTGCCATGCGCCTGATCACTTTATTCATGCGTCGGTCAAGTGAAGCTGAAATTTCTTTTTACAAACTTGGTAATTCTTCCACTTAAAATGCATTAAAAAAAATTTAGCAAAATAAATAATTTCCGTTTACACAAATGTTTGCCTAATACTTCTAATTCAACGTTGAGGCATGGAACTGCCTTCCCTCCATCGCTGCCAATATTAATGGGCG
Organism: Clitarchus hookeri; assembly: GCA_002778355.1. Taxonomy (NCBI): domain Eukaryota; kingdom Metazoa; phylum Arthropoda; class Insecta; order Phasmatodea; family Phasmatidae; genus Clitarchus; species Clitarchus hookeri. The sequence continues at coordinate 490,295 of NQII01001065.1, read as the reverse complement.
CTTGTCACTCAGTGTGTGCCCCCCCCCCCTTTTTTCCGAAGGTTGATTTCAAAAGTGTTTAAATAACCGTTAACGGCCTACAACCACACTCGCGCACGCACGCACGCGCTGGCGTTAAGCTGAGTTTACAATAACGAAAATTAATGAGTTCAGAGTTATGCAGTAGGCGCTGATCAGGCAAACGGGAACACGTCTTCTGTATTTGCAGTTTCCAATTAAAGTTTTAGTTCTTAATTCCTCCAGCCAATGGAAACAGGCGACCAGGCTGCCATGTTTACTTTTGTTCCTAGCCTGACCTCGTATGTCACATATTTAAGAATTTCATACTTCAAAGCCACTTTCCATCACAGAAGCTAATTTTTGCGAACAAATATAATCGTATAAATGTGCACACACCCACACCTTTTTAATATTTTTTTATACTTGCATTATTGTAAATAAAACAACACCGACTATTCTGTTCTGATTAGCCGCCCCCTCAAGTTTTACTTAAGATGTAAAATATAGCTATTTATTTCAAGCAAAATCGAACTACGCACACGACCAATTGGAAACCAATACACAAGAGAACACAATTTCAATTATCCTGCACGCAAAATAACGCATAACTCAAGGCTTAATTTTTCCAGCGTAAACCGAACTTTACACGCACGCCTCCGGAGTCAAGATGGCATCATGAAGGAGGTAAGGCGCGTGGAGAGGGGGGGTAGGGAGGGGGCGCAGAGCAGCCGGCGGTTCAAGGGTTGTTTTATTGCGTCGTAAAGGGTTTGGAAAACCTTTCGACACAGTGTGTTTCTCACGTTACGGCCGAGCTGCAGATGCCCGCATGAATAATTCAGCGCGCGCGCGCACCTATGTCCACCCCTGGCGTCTACGAACAACCTTGCTGACGCCTTGTGGGCATCGTCTTGAACGGAACGTGAGCCTGACTAAGGTTACTCCTGCTCCAGGTATGCAACATCAATCTTAACATTTTGGCAAAGGGAACATTTTCGCCACTAGGTACACGCTAGTGTGTCGCATGTGTACAAGATTCTCTTAATTTTCTACGTTAAAAAATAGGATAATTGCAATAAGCATAAATAAAATATCTTAAAATTCTAGCAAAGGGAAAATTTTCGCCACTAGGTACGCGCTAGTGTCGCATGTGTACCACATTTTCTTCATTTTCTACGTTAAAAAAAACAGGGTAACTGCAATAATCATAAATAAATTATAAACTAACCTCGGAAGTAAGTAAAATATATTTCTTTTATTACTCACGTGGCTTAAAATTGTAATTAAAAATTACCTTTTTGGAACACTGCTCACCTAGCGGCGGAAATTTTCAATTGGCCAAACTCTCCCACGATAAACCACGTTTTGTTCCTAACCTGAATAGAATAAACCTTAGCCTTGCGATGAGCACAGTCTATCATTACGGCAGTGTTGCCAGATCAGACGAGTACATTTTCCCGCAGGGCTAGTCAAAAATTTCCGTTTTACTCCCCGAATTCCCGTTTTCATAAAAATAAAAAAAAAATAAAAAAAATAAAAAAACAAAAAAAAAAACAAAGTACCACCCATGTAGTTTACTGTTAGTTTTTCTATGTTAATTTACTCATATGTATTACCAAACCACAATCAAATGAAGAACAGTAAAAAATGACGTAAAATGTATAAAAAATTGTTTATTGTAGATATCGATGTTACCATTATGTCCTGGGTATCGATTCTTATAAGTTCGAAATTTCCCATTTTCCTAGTTTTTCCCCCCTTTTCCCGCCAGCAACTGCAAATTCCCTGAAAACAGGAATTTTCCCACCATCTGGCAACATTTTCTTAAAGCTCGGTTTCACATCTTATGCAGAAGCAATGTGTTTTTGTGACCTAATTTAAGTTTGAGAGTAATTATTGAGAATTTGTGACTATGGAAAATTTACATTTTGAGAGTGCTTTAATATTTTTTCGTACTTTAGTTTTAATACGTGTCATCTGGTTGTTGTTAAAAGGCAGGAACGTACTGGTATTTTAAAGTTTATATTATGCAATTTGTGACAAAATTTTGACGCTGATAGTTTGGATTTCATATATATGCTTTAGAGCAAGGCAAATAGCTAACTTCTAATATACTTTTTATTTTATTTTATTTCACAAGAAAACTTAAATCGGCCAGGAGTGTAAGAATCAGACGCCTACACTGAAGGTACGTTCAAGATACTAAAAACACTGTCTATATTTTTAGCTAATTATATAATTTTTGGTTGTGGTATGAAACAATAGTTTGAAAAAAAAAAGTATGCCAATGAAAGAAAATTAATTTTGAGAAATATATAATAAGGGCTATAGAAATTTCATATGTAAATTATATTTTTTGGTACAAATCTCAAAATAAACCAAAATTAATACGTTGGGATAGAGTTTAAATAATTATTACTGTTATGAGAACGCCATTAAATATATTTAATGTATATTTGTTAAATAAATATGTTAGTGAGCACTCAATAGCTATATTGCTAGTCAATCTACGTGTCATTGGACATCACAATCTGTTTTTCACCAACAACAAAATATCGCCTTGGAAAGCATCAACCAAACAATATTTTGCAGTCACTAACAAATCTTGTTATCAGCGTATACCCTCAAAATATAGTGAAAAAAAAAAAAAAAATGAATCATGAACACTTATTACACACAAAAAAATATTTAAAAAATGTACAAGCTGTGTATTACAACTACGGCTCAACATGCGTGGTGAATTCGTTCTAACATGATCACACACGTGAAAGCTTTACTGCCTGTTAGTACGTGCTGCGTACACGTCAGAAATTACTTTCCAGTAATAAACTGTCTTCAGCGTGGGAAGCTTATTTCCCATTTAACCACGCCAGCCATAATTCTGCAACTTCGACACTGAACGCGCGTATAACTCGCCTGCAAGTAGATTAGCAGTGTCACCAACACAACATCCAACTCTTTAAGTAATAAGACAAGGGAGCACATTGAACAACACGTTGGCACAAATTAATTTTTTGCGCCATACTAATACAGATAAATATGTTAAAAATAAAAATCTAATTTTTTTTTAAATTTTAATCATTAACTGTTATTTGGTGATTACATGTGTGCCAAGCAGTAGCCTATGGCATTATAGTTAAAGTTGTCAATTTTTTAATTTGTAGAACTTAGTTAGTACTTGTTATTATGGCTGAAGCAAAATACAAAAATTTTGGATTTAACTTCAAATTACTCAAAAGATAGAAAGGGTAAAACAATTTTTAAAAAACATTCTAGGAAAATGGCATCGCACACAACGCGTATAAATTGAACAATGTTTGGTACAATTATAAAATGATTAATTGTTTTTGTATCCAACACCCTTGAAATGAACATGGCACACATTTCTAGTATACGTGACAGCAACATTTCCAGTTCGCGTTGCAAGTCTTCAATAAGCCATTATCCCCGCAGACCTACATTTGCAACACTGGTCGCCAGGAACAACGGAAGCGCTTTACTCAAAGCGATGCGCCGGGATGTGCAAAATATTGGTCATGGGATGTCGAAAAAATATCGACACATCGAAATGACGTTATTATATCAACAATATATCGATATAAATCGCTGATATACTTAAAGTATATTTTACCGAAATCAATATATTTTTCTAGGTATCGTATTTTTTTTAAAATGCTTTTTTTAATTAGCTCTGTTTTGAATACAAAAACAGAATTTAAAAAATCGCAATGTTTACTTTGGCAAAATGCACCAAAAACAGCCGCCACATCTGTCTGCAATGCCTCGTCTCCTCGATGTATACTATTCCAAGCAATTTTACATTTGTCAAGTCCTTTAATACATAAAAATTATCGGATTCCGATATACCGAAAATAGATATATTTTTTTCGATGTATCGTTTCGGAAAACCATACTTTTACAAACAACCAATATAAATAACATCGATTTTTTCCCCCGCGATATCAACATTCCCAGATCGGTCGCGCTGAATAGTGCAAGACGGGACGGCCCACCCCACGCCTTTAGGGTTGAGTTGAGAGATTTGGCCGGCTCTTAACTGCGAGGTCTTCAGAACCGGGTGAAATGTGGCGAGAGCGGAGCAGCACCGGAATGCAAGGGCGGGTAGAAGCGGGAGATCCCCGAGAAAAACTGCCGAGCAGCTGCATCGTCCGGGCACGATTCCCACTTCCGAAAATCCGGGAGTGGCCCGGCCGGAGATTGAACCAGGTTCTCCTTGGTGGGAGGCGAGCAGGCTAACCGCTTAGCCACCTCGGCCAACCAAACCTTTCGGAGCTTAAATTACATATCACTGAAGTGTCGCGGGGCCGGCGAGCCTATTATTTAGGGAGGTTAAGGGTGGAGGTGGTATACTTTTCCCCTGCCCCCGCCACCATTTCTCGATCCATCACCACGGGTTTTCCAGGAGGGGGGGACGGACGCTAATTGAAACAACACCTTCATCCAGGGCGGAAATTAATTACCTGCGGGGAGCGCCAGCGAGCGATCGTAAGAGTGTTAATTATAACGGGGGATGATTGCCGGCCAGTAATCCTGGCTCGGG
>NQII01001065.1:472570-485542 GCA_002778355.1 Clitarchus hookeri | reverse complement strand
GGGGGGGGTCCCGCGGATTACCTTGGCTGCGACGATATTACAGCCCAGGGATTACAAACCTCACGGTGGGAATTAGCAAGAGACGCGTTAAACCTCCACCGAAAACCTCCCCCGTCAAAACGGGATAATGGACAAGTGAATAGCTGACGACATGCGTACGTGCGGCACAAAACTCGCACGACGAAGCGGTGGGTATGCCGAGTGTAGAGGGGAAGATAGGGATGAAAAAAAAACCGACACGAGGACAAGTTCTGTTCCTGATCCCAGCACTGGAACTTTTGACCGTTTATTTCAACACCCGAGACGTTCTTCAGATGTAATTTTTAATGTAACGGCTGCTCACGGTAAGCTGAGCACTTCTGAAAGCTATGCTTACCATCTACTTGTACGCACATTGTGTATTCTTCCGCCTCGTGTAAAACTGACACTGCCATAGGACTCGTCACTTTATTCATGCGTCGGTCAAGTGAAACTATGAAATTATTAGAAAAGTAAATATTTTACAAATCAGTCTATTTCTTAAAATTAGATTTTAAAAAAATAATAAAGCTAAATAAATTATTTACGTTATCACAAAATGTTTACCTTGCACTTTTAATTCGGCGTTAAGACATGGAACTACTTTCCCTCCATCGTTACCAACTTTACTGGGAGCATGCCACCCAGTCAGTGCGCCCGTTAAAATATATGCCGGTAGTATCAGTGACTTATTTCTACGGTTGGTTTCAAAATTGCTCACTTTATCGTGAACAGCCTTTATTTCCGATGAATGTAGTATATGTGCATATTTATTAAACCACCGAGGATGGGTACGTATTTACTGGCATTTAAGGCGAGTGAGAAGCAAGTCGTCTATATCCACTAGTACAGTAACGCCGGTTATGCTGGTCGCTTTCTTCCTTACTGTTGCCATCCTATTATATAGTCCACAGTACACCGGATACTAAACTTTACTTTACGATTTTCTTCATTGGCCAACTATCAGCCAATGGAGTGCCGAGTTGATAGAGTCCCAAACATAATAAACTAAAGTATATTAGAGTATATATAGGGGCAGTGACATTTCGCGAAAAGATTTCGAGACAAGATACAGTCCAAAGCACTGTAGGGTCGTCCGGCTTCTTTNGGGGGGGGTCCCGCGGATTACCTTGGCTGCGACGATATTACAGCCCAGGGATTACAAACCTCACGGTGGGAATTAGCAAGAGACGCGTTAAACCTCCACCGAAAACCTCCCCCGTCAAAACGGGATAATGGACAAGTGAATAGCTGACGACATGCGTACGTGCGGCACAAAACTCGCACGACGAAGCGGTGGGTATGCCGAGTGTAGAGGGGAAGATAGGGATGAAAAAAANGTACGTGCGGCACAAAACTCGCACGACGAAGCGGTGGGTATGCCGAGTGTAGAGGGGAAGATAGGGATGAAAAAAACCGACACGAGGACAAGTTCTGTTCCTGATCCCAGCACTGGAACTTTTGACCGTTTATTTCAACACCCGAGACGTTCTTCAGATGTAATTTTTAATGTAACGGCTGCCCACGGTAATCTGAGCCCTTCTCAGAGCTATGCTTACCATCTACTTGTACGTACATTGTGTATTCTTCCGCCTCGTGTAAAACTGACACAGCAATGGGACTCGTCACTTTATTCATGCGTCGGTGCAGCGAAACTATGAAATTATTAGAAAAGTAAATATTTTACAAATCTGTCTATTTCTTACAATTAGATTTAAAAAAAAAAATAAAGCTAAATAAATCATTTACGTTATCACAAAATGTTTACCTTGCACTTTTAATTCGGCGTTAAGACATGTAACTACTTTCCCTCCATCGTTACCAACTTTACTGGGCGCATGCCACACAGTGCACCCGTTAAAATATTTGCAGGTAGGATCAGTGACTTATTTCTAAGGTTGGTTTCAAAATTGCTCACTCTATCGTGAACAGCCTTTATTACCGATGAATGTAGTTGATGTGCATATTTATCAAACCACCGAGGACGGTACGTATTTACTGGCATTTAAGGCGAGTGAGAAGCAAGTCGTCTATATCCACTAGTACAGTAACGCCGGTTATGCTGGTCGCTTTCTTCCTTACTGTTGCCATCCTATTATATAGTCCACAGTACACAGGATACTAAACTTAACTTTACGATTTTCTTCATTGGCCAACTATCAGCCAATGGAGTGCCGAGTTGATAGAGTCCCAAACATAATAGGCTAAAGTATATTAGAGTATATATAGGGGCAGTGACATTTCTAGAAAAGATTTCGAGACAAGATAAGTACAAAGCACTGTAGGGTCGTCCAGCTTCTTTGATTGACTAAAAAATGTTCTGGCCCATGTTAACCGTTTGCGCACGAATCACGAAGGTTCAGTGTTGGAGTTACTTAGTCCCGAGTGGCTTGGTCAAAGACGGACACGGCACCAGCAGCCAGTGGAGGTATAACAACAGCTGAGGTGTGTATATAGTATTGAAGTCTACTGTGCGCTCCGATTTTTACGCGAAAAGTCACTGGCCCTAAGTATATACAATCGAACGCACTGTTGTTGAAAGATACTGATAAACAATAGTGAACCAGTGAAACTCTAAACCTGCTATTTGTTTCTTCAAAACCATATATTTGTGTAAAGTAATGTATTTCGAGCCACACTCAAGCTTGGTCCTTGAACGATTAAGATAATCCGTGGCATTAAAACATTGCTACGTTCTTTCAAACTTAACCTCTGAGTTGCTGCTCGACAGTGGATTAAGAGCGTGCATCACATGCCAGTCAAACCAGTGGTGCAGTCTATCAGGACTCTGAGGATCATGTAGGCATTATTACAGATGGATCATTTCTGATCGAGCAGTAAAGGAGGTAAAGTGTAAATGAAGGGCCCTAGTGTTCAACATTGTTGGGAAAATAATTAATAATTTTATTTAAAAAAAACTGCATTAAAAAATACAGTTTTCAGACCATTTAGAAATGACTTTAAAGAAAAGCATTGTGCATAAATCTNTGATAATTTTATAAAAAAACTGCATTAAAAAATACAGTTTTCAGACCATTTAGAAATGACTTTAAAGAAAAGCATTGTGCATAAATCTCGATTCCGTCCTAATAGGACCAACCTTCCGTTATTATCAAGAAACTCTGTCGCTTTGTCCTCCATAGTCACCGCGGAAAATCTCGAGTAATCATCCGAGAACGAGCGTACTGCACACTTCTAGCATACTGGAGGTGCACAGAGATGCTGTAAGCTGATGACTGGAAGCGACTTACCGCTTGGTATCGTAAACTGGAGTGCTANGTTGACTGGAAGCGACTTACCGCTTGGTATCGTAAACTGGAGTGCTAAACTGATATTACTCTTCCCTTTTTACTCTAATTTATGGTGTGAGCGCGCGCACACACAAACGCAGATGTTACACGGCAGCTGAGTTACGCCTGCTGTGCTTGACTTTAACTTCGAGTGTACCATTATGGTGTTTCATTATGTCAAGCTCCAAAGGAAACGAGTGAAGAGTGAGTCAGTGAGTGAGTGGATGGCTCTTACAGCGAGGTCTTGAGAGCCGATGAGGGTGGTTGAGGTGAGTATAGAACAGCGCTTGAATGAGGAGAGGGAAACGGGAGGAACCCGAAAAAATCCGACCAGCGGCATCGTCCGACACGATTCCCACCTGCGAAAATCCGGGAGCGACCCCGCCGGGAATCGAACCCGTTTCGGCTACGTAGGAGGCGAGCAGTCTAACCACTATGGACCCCTAGGAAACAATATGTCTATAATCCATTCACGGTCACTTCCAACTTTTCTGGAGCTCTGCTTAAGTTCTACTTTCAGCCTATTCCTCCGCCTCATGCAAAACAAAGCTTAACCAAGTTTACAAAATTTCACCAAAGGGATAACGCACAGCATTCGTGTGCACTCAGTTTAATAATATGTTGGATGAGAACTATATTTCTTACCAGGTATTACCAACACAACTCTGTTCTCGCTGTTTTTGATTCGTACTTGTTATAAATGAAACATAATTTATAATCAACCTATATGTAAAAAATCGGTATAACCAAAAATTAAGATTCTTTGATGTTAACAGAAGTATTAAACGTTTGTTTTATGACGTATTTGACATCCTCCCATACACGTCATACGTGGAAAGATTTTCAAAGGTCCGATTCGAAAAGTGTGAAGAAACAGCGAATAGACTATGCAAGCAAACGCAAAGTGGAGTGCTGAAGTTTCCAATAGTGTAACGGCCGCAGGAGCCAGCTCGGATGCCGACGGAAGAGCANGCGCACACACAAACGCAGATGTCACACGGCAGCAGAGTTACGCCTGCTGTGTTCGACTTTAACTTCGAGTGTCCCATTATGGTGTTACATTATGTCAAGCTCCAAAAGGAAACTAGTGAAGAGTGAGTCAGTGAGTGAGTGGATGGCTCTTACAGCGAGATCTTGAGAGCCGATGAAGGTGGTTGAAGTGAGTATGGAACAGCTCTTGAATGAGGGAGCGGGGGGAAGCGGGAGGTACCCAAGAAAACCCGACCAGCGGCATCGTCCGACACGATTCCCTCCTACGAAAATCAGGGAGCGACCCCGCCGGGAATCGAACCAGTTTCGGCCACGTGAGAGGCAAGCAGTCTAACCACTATGACCCATACGAAACAACATGTCTGTAATCCATTCACGGTCACTTCCAACTTTTCTGGAGCTCTGCTCAAGTTCTACTTTCAGCCTATTCCTCCGCCTCATGCAAAACAAAGCTTAACCAAGTTTACAAAATTTCACCAAAGGGATAACGCACAGCATTCGTGCGCACTCAGTTTAATAATATTTTGGATGAGAAATATATTTCTTACCAGGTATTACCAACACAACTCTGTTCTCGCTGTTTTTGATTCGTACTTGTTATAAATGAAACATAATTTATAATCAACGTATATGTACAAATTCTGTATTACCAAAAAATGAGATTCTTTAATGTTAACAGAAGTATTAAACGTTTGTTTTATGACGTATTTGGCATCCTCCCGTGCACGAGATACGTGGAGAGATTTTCAAAGGTCCGATTCAAAAAGTGTGAAGAAACCGCGGAAAGACTATGCAAGTAAGCGCGAAGTGGAGTGCTGAAGTTTCCAATAGGGTAACGGCCGCAGGAGGCAGCTCGGATGCAGACGGAAGAGCACAGTGGCGGAGGACGACCCACGGCCTCCGGCAGTACACGATGTCAACAGTCGTATTGTTCGCCGTCGCCCCGGTTCTTGTATGCTAATACCGGGCACGGCGGGAACCCCACCGGGCTCCTTCATATTCATACTGGGCCCCCGTGGCACTGGACCCAGCCCGACACAATGATGGAACAAGGCTGTGGTTACCGGGGGGAGGGGGTATCTCGGCGACTGCGAGACATAAATAAGTACATAGACTTACAACCCACTTAGCCTCTAGGCCTTCCGGGTCTCCTTTTTTTACTACCATCCGTTTCTATTGTTTAATTTCTCAACATCTTAGTTATTTATTATCTTATACTTAATTTTTTCAGCTAAATCACACTACCAAGGCAACGCTTAAACTTTTCTATAAAATTACATTTTTGAAATATTTACTTAACGACACATTAAAAGACTTATATAATCAGTTAAGCCAGTAAAATTGTTAACATCGTTCAAAGTTAAAATTTGTTTGATTACTTGGGAATCTCCAGACTGCGGGACAGAGAGACAGACAGACAGAGAGAGAGAGAGAGAGAGAGAGAGAGAGAGAGAGAGAGAGAGAGAGAGAGAGCGACTGCATGGTGGGCGTGGCCGACAGTCGAGCACACAGGTGACTCTCAAGCCGCAGCACTGGCCAGCAACATGGCGGAACGTCGTTCGCCAATCAGCGATCGAAGACGTAACTCGACGGGGCGGCAGCGCGAAACTGGAAGGGATAAATTTTACCTGCATCTCGCAACAGCCAATCAGACGCGATGCCCCCCACATCTCAAGACACTCGCGCGGCCGACGAACGCCCTCGTCAAAAAGGAACGGTTTACGCGGTTACACTTCTGCGTAGCTACCTTCTCTGTGGCTGTAGTCTTTTTGTTTCCGGTCCTGGTGAATACGAGAAAGAGAATACATGTTGCACAGCGAATTGATAGCCGTCAACCAAAATATCTTTGTACGAGGATATTAAGGAAAGCATATTTCATATCAGTGTTACACTGAAAAAAAAAACGCATGCTGCCCAATTTATATATATATATATCAAGGTAACGTCCTGTCGTAAGGAAGCATTGCGACGATGGTTCGCGTGTGTTCTGTTCCCTAAGGATTTTAAGCGGTGACTATGGCGTTTTAATACAGCAGTCTGTTCTGAAAATATGCAGCATTGTCGTTATAGTTTAAAACACTGTTTTACAGAAAAACGACTATCATAAAAACAGGGCTACTTACAGAGATTTTTGCTGACTTTACGACATTTTTTCAACGACCACATTTATGTTTCAATGACCAAATTTATATAAATAGGCAACAAAACATCGACATTCATTTCTGTCCTGAANCGTCAACCAAAATATCTTTGTACGAGGATATTAAGGAAAGCATATTTCATATCAGTGTTACACTGAAAAAAAAAAACGCATGCTGCCCAATTTATATATATATATATATCAAGGTAACGTCCTGTCGTAAGGACGCATTGCGACGATGGTTCGCGTGTGTTCTGTTCCCTAAGGATTTTAAGCGGTGACTATGGCGTTTTGATACAGCAGTCTGTTCTGAAAAGATGCAGCATTGTCGTTATGGTTTTAAAACACTGTTTTACAGAAAAAAAAACTACTGTTGTAAACACAGGGCTACTTACAGAGATTTTTGCTGACTTTACGACATTTTTTCAACGACCACATTTATGTTTCAATGACCAAATTTATATAAATAGGCAACAAAACATCGACATTCATTTCTGTCCTGAAAAAAAAAAAGATTTACATTGAAATATTCCAAGTTTTTTAAAAATTAGAATAGACAGGAGTGCTTACAATAGAACCCATCTCACAGGTAATGTCGCAAAGAATTCTGATTTTTAGAATATTGGGATTCAAAATTAACATACAGATAAAAAAGTATATATATATATTGTTATCTGCTATTTTAATAAAACATGTTGACAAATCAAAACGGACTTGAAGAATTTGTTTTGCAAGTNGTATATATTGTTATCTGCTATTTTAATAAAACATGTTGACAAATCAAAACGGACTTGAAGAATATGTTTTGCAAGTGGTGCTGATTAATAATATATTGTTCCTTTCTCCAGCAAAGCAACAGGGTTCTCAATGATTCTGGAACTGAAAACTAAAGCAAAATGAAAATAAACAAAATACCTCTTCAACGAACAAATCTGTCTGCGCTACTGAATTTTGCACTACACAAAATGGTATCGGGGCAGCAATATTCCACCAACACCCCAGACTTCGCCTTTCAAAGACCAGTTTTCATTTTCAATTCAGCATTTTTGGCTGCCGCAGCATTGTGTCGTATTTCATCCGTTCGGTCGCAGGTTAATTTTTGAGTTCAAGTGTTGCAATCACGTGATATTTTAGAAGCGCTGTACTTGTGTTCGGGACTTGTCCTTGCAACCATTGAACAAAGAGCTGCTAGCTCGATGATACTGGCATTAACAATTCGTGTCAAAAATGTGTAGAAAATCAACAAAAATTACATCTCGAAAAAACTCCAAGGCATATATAGGCCTTCTCGGTACGGGAACATGTAACTTCGTTTTGACGACGTCTACCAGTCAAAGTGCATCAATTGTTTTTTCCCCCGCGTTGAAACATTTCGTGAAAAGCTGGAAAGTTTCGGACAGTTGCCAAGGAGCTGAAGTCCCCGACGATGGCTCAAGAATTCCCAAAAGAACTGTCAAGCTCACGTGTTTCAACAATGACGTTACGTTTGTTTTCTTTTGGTTTTAACCCAAACCCACGAATTTACAACAAAAAAAAATTCCGTTTAACTTGTTTTTATAGACTCGTGTTACAAGGTATAGTATAGTCGCCGTTTGTTCGCACTTTTTGAATCAAACATTTGAAAAATCACTATTGTTTGGCATGTTTGGTCACGTATTTTACTAATATTTCATTTATTATCTATAATCTTTCATTTGTTATTAATATGAAACATAGAGAAAATATGTGTGTTGGTAATGCCCAGTAAGAAAATGGGTCTCGTGCAAAATGTTATTAAACTAGGTGCCCGCCAATGAGGAACGTTGTCACTTTGGTGTAATTTTCTATACTTGGTTCCGTTTTGTTTGCACGAGGCGGAGGAATATCTTGAAAGTAGAAGTCGGAAGTAACCGCGAGTGGACTATAGTTGGGGCGACCGCTGCTCAAGTAGCGAGAGCCGGCCGGTCCACTTGTGTGCGAACCTGCTTGTACACGAGCGACCCACGCGCGGTTTCCATGATCAGTTAACAATCCACCAACCACAGTGATGCACCCGCATATGCTTGTGGCCCACGTGATGCCTCTTGCAGTTGGCCACACCTGGGCCACAAGCGGGCCGACTTCTGCGTAACCGACTGTACTCGAACATGTCAGCACCATCAGTGGGGCCATGGAGTGGCAGCAATGGGTCATTGGCTCTCTGCTTCTGGCCCACCGCCGCAGCAAACCACATGTCGTCAACATGAGTGAGCCAATCAGAACTAAGATTCCCCGATACCGACTGTTCGTGATTCGCGGGAAGACCGATAAGACGTGTAACAATTCAAAGGATCCATCCACGAAAGTGGTTCTGAACTAAAGTGTTTTGGAACACAACTTGTCCTAAAAGCTTTTCGCGAAAAAACAGGTGCTCCTAAAGTATAATAAAAAATATAGTGTATTAGCATATCAAAGCATGTNTAAAAGCTTTTCGCGAAAAAACAGGTGCTCCTAAAGTATAATAAAAAATATAGTGTATTAGCATATCAAAGCATGTAATTAAATTAAAAAAAAGTGCCAAGCTCAGTCGAAGCTACGTGCTTTTGACAATTCTGCAAGAGGAGGAAAAGCAGCTCAATCTTGTGACACGCAGATTGGTTGCTGTGGGGCTGACATGTGCACTCTACCCACCGCATACTCACTCTACGAGGGGCCGCGGTTGGTGAAGTGGCTAGAGCGCTCGCACCAAGGGCGAGTAGGGTTCGAATCCCGATGCCGTTTGTTCGAAGGGTTTTCTCGGGGATTTTCCGCTTCCCCTGCCCTTGAATTCCAGCGCTGCTCCGTATATATCTCTCTTCGCCCTCATCGGCTCTCACGACATCGATGTTAAGAGCCGAATCCCGATGCCGCATGTTCGGAGGGTTTTCTCGGGGATTTTCCGCTTCCGCTGCCCTTGCATTCCGGCGCTGCTCCGTATCTATCTCGATTCACCCTCATCGACTCTCAAGACATCGATGTTAAGAGCCGCCAAAGCCTGTCCGCTAAACTCTACGAGGCCATCCTCCTCTTCGGGATTGACCGACGGGATATCTTCTTTTCCGCGATCAGCGTTTATTTTTCAGGAGCGAGTAATTACTCGGGACCCTCCTGCCTCTTTCGTTTCCGTTTGCACAGCACGGAAATCCTCGAAGGATCTGGCCGAAATGAGACGTGACGACCGGCCAGCCTCAAATCCTTTCCAATCTGTTCCGCGCCTTCTTCCCGAACACTCCTAGGGGCAGGGTCCGGCGTATACCTCGACAAACTCAAGTGAATCCTCCCAGGAAAATACGTGAAACGCAAGCTTATGTAATCTTCACCTATTCCCCAGTCTTCCTTATCGACGGAGCGGCTTACAGATCTTGTGGGACAGTTCGGACGCAACACGTACAAGCGAGTAACATAGTAACTAACTGTCGTCAGTAATAACAGTTGACACGAACAGCGAAACCACACGCGATAGAGACATGCCAGAGGAACCTGCTGAAGTTCTACTTTCAGGCAATCCCTCAGCGCCTAATGCAAACAAGGCTTGACTAAGTCTAGAAAATTACACCAAAGGAACAGTAAACCGCATTCATGCGCACTCAGTGTAATAACATTTTGCGAAATAACTACACTGATTAGCCAAAAAAAACTGGTACACCTTCCTAATATCGTGTAGGGCCCCCGCGAGCACACAGAAGTGCCGCAAGACGACGTGGCATGGACTCAACTCATGTCTGAAGGTATGCAGGAGGCATTGAAATCTGCGCCAATTTGAGAAAGGGTTACACGTCTGTCACGTTTAATTATTCTCGTCAGTCGTCGTTTGTCCCGTTCGTCCACGATCTTTTTCCGGCCGCAGCGATGACGAAGATGTGATGTTTTACCGGATTCCCGATATTCACGGTACACTCTTGAAATGGTCGTACGCGAAAATCCAAATTTTATCGCTACCTCGGAGATGCTATGTCCCATCTCTCGTGCGCCGACTATAACACCACGTTCAAATTCACTTAAATTTCGACAACCTGCCATTGTAGCAGCAGTAACCGATCTAGCAACTTTTCCAGACGCTTGTTGTCTTACATAGGCGCTGCCAACAGCATCGCGTTACTCTAATTGGTTCCATACCTCTGTTATTTGCATTCGCACGCCTATACCATTTTTTTTGGCTCTTCAGTGTATTTCTTGCTAGGAATTACCAACGCACACATTTTCTCCCTGTTTTTTATTCATACTAATTATAAATTAAATATTATAATTTATAAGTAAAATACAATTAAAAGTTTAATTTAACCAGAAATAAAGTATTTTTGTATTAACACAATAATAAAATGCTTGTAATGCATGCCGTATTTAAGACACAACCTAGCACGTCATACACGGGGCGATTTTTCATGTGTTTGATCCAAAAAGTGTGAAGAAACCACGAACAGATTTTGTCGGTGGTAGGAATACGCGTTCCTTCGTGAAACAGGCTTAATCTGTTCGACTTTCCTTTAGTCTCATTCCAGTCCTCGGGCAGGCAAATCAATTCGTGTCACACTAAAGCAGACACGTGCTACATTGTAAGGTTTTAAGGCTGTTCACCTCGAAATAATGTGTTACTCTATATTTATACCACATACTCTTCACCTTATAGACATTATCTGTGACTACTTTTTCCTAAAGAAGAATTTTTTTTTAGATTGCATGGTTTTTTGCAAAATGACATGTCAACATAAAATGTTACTGTTTGCTGTAACGTAAAAATAAATTAAACCAAACTTTTTGCATGAAATTTAACAAGAAAACAGAAATATCATTTCTGCTATTGAGCAGAAAGTACAGTTGCCATGACACGTAATGGATATTTTCAAATGCTCAGTGCCCGAAATATACGCACAGAATGTGTTATGGAAGTTATCATTAACCACATGCGACAAATTCTGCGATCGCGAGTAACACATGTACACATTTCACATATATGCTGTTGGAAGCAATGATTTCGCTACACAGAATTTCGCCGAGTGTTGAAAGTGTTGAGGGTTCCGCATGCCTGGCGCTTGAACCACTTTGCGGAGTGTTTGAAATCCTGGTTTATTTTTTCACGAAACCATCAAACGTGCCCCCAGTATATTTACCTACGAAAAGACATCATACCCCAGACGAGGAAGGAATGGTACTAAATATTATTTTGGAGCCCTCCATTATAGAAAAGGCGTTTTCAAACTGCTGTATCTTAAAACATACTAGCCGGACACGAGCCAAACTCTACGGGAGAAGCCTGTGCTGAATTTTGTAACACACTTTTCAACAATAAAATTATAAGGTCACCGCTGAAAGCCCCACAGTTACACGCAGTACTACGAGAACACTGCACGCCAGTTCAGAGCCCTGCGCGCAGAGACGATGGCGCTCTTGTAACGCGTGCCAGTGTAACCCTTATAGCTTCCGTGCTTCTCGGCGAAAAAAGGAGAAAAACAACGCAGGCAGTCGTGGCCCTTTAGAGTTAGTAGTTCGGACATATATCCTGTACATTCGTTATTTGCACGTTAACGCGCATCTCAGCAAATAAAGTTAATGGGAGTACAAATTTTTTTTCCAGAAAAAATGAAAGACATTTATCTATACTCATACAGTTTTGTTTTTATAATTTTAAGTTTATTATATTTTAAAAAATTGTGAAAATGGTACAAAAAATTGTATTTTCAGAGATAACCTGTGCAGTTCCCTTGACAGCGAGCGAGTGAAGACATTTGGGCGTCTTAACATCGAGGTCTTGAGAGCCGGTGAGGGTGGAGCGAGGTTAGTATGGAGCAGCGCCGGAATGCAAGAGCGGGGGAAACGGGCAGATCCCCGAGAAAACTCGCCGACCGGCGGCATCGTCCGGGACGATTCCCAAACACGCTAAAATCTGGAGTTGGCCCCGCCGGGGATCGAACCCGGTTCGCGTTGGTCGGAGGCGAGAGTAGTCCAACTACACTACACCACCGCCGGCCTTTAGTTTCACGTTATAGGTAGGAGAAAAATAAACGGCGCAATCGTAGTTTAAAACTACGGACTTCCATCGCGCGTAATGGAATGTCGCTGTTGCTGATCTCACTTGCGCAGGGAAGGCGTATCAGAGGAAGGCACTGCACGCAGGTACAGCGAGGCGCGTAGGGGCGACGGGGCGCCGGTCGCGCGTGTTATTGTCGACCCTATCGCCATGCCAAGTGTTTATAAGGTAAGTCCGTGGAGCAGTACTTAGTCTCTATCAGCGCGCGAGAAAGGGGATGATGATGAGAGCGAGTGAGTGCGAGAGCATGACGGGTAATCTCGCTCCAGGGTCCGGAGACTTGGGAGATTGAGAGAGCGGCCGTGCAAGACCGGGCCACTTTGTTGCAGCGGTGGTCCAGCAACAAACGCTGCTCTTTACGTCACAGCTCCCCCGGCGTAATCGCCGGCAAACACAATCACACGAGGGATTTGGAAACACGAGAAAGCTCTCTCGGCCATAGAAACAACCACTCCCCCTCGCCATCCCAGAACATTCATCCCAAACCAACCCCTTTTCCCTCGCGGCAAATG
>NQII01001065.1:440026-472305 GCA_002778355.1 Clitarchus hookeri | reverse complement strand
ACTTGCAATAACGTACTTGAAGGAACCTGTAGAAAGCATTTATATTGGTCCAAGGCATCGGCAGCAACCAGTAATAAAATTATTCCTGTAAAAAGGCGCTGTTTGTGTTGGCGCTGGCTTCTGACCTTGTACAGCACTCACCACGATTTTACATATTTTGCAACACGTCATGCGTGAACGAGTACACTCGGGATAATATGTTAAAGGGGTTAAGGGTGTCGGACCCCAAATAAATTATTTATTTCATAACTGTACCAAACACTGTTCAACTTGTACGCATATCTGATGACACTTTTCTCGAATAAAAAATTTTAAACTTTATATTTTTTGAATAATTTGATGTCAAATAAAAATTCTTCTTGTCATTTCTGCAGCTATAATAACAAATATTAAGTTGTACAGATGAGAAAAATTTTGCAAAGTAAACTAATGCCGTGGGTTACTGCTTGGCATATATGTAATCGCCAAATAACAGTTCACACATTTAAAATATATTTAACTTTTCTTTATGCATATATGACTTGTGTTTTGGTGATTACATACGTGCCACGCGGTAGTCCATGGGATTAGTTTAATTTGTAATTTTTTTCATATGTACAACTTAGTTTTTTTTTATTACAGCTGCAACAAAACAGAAGAATTTTGTATTATACATTAATTTATTCAAAAAATAAAAAGTGTAATTTTTTTTTATTAGATGAAATTGTGATTGCTACAGACCTGAAAAATTCGCGTTTTCACTTCGGGACAAGCTGGAATTCAAATCCCCGCTCGTTTGTATTGCTAATGGTATTGGTCCACCCGTTAAATTACACCTCCTGGACAACTCCGAACCAACAGTAAATACACAGTAAAAATGCAGACCGAATCACCGTCTTCCGATAATACAACAAGCAACCAATGAACAGTGATATCAGCATGATTTTGCATACGAAAGTGGAGTATAGCCTACAGGTCATTGAACTTCGCGAATTTTTCAGCTCTCTAGTGATTGCATGCAACGCGTACGAGTTGAACAACGTTTGGTGGAAATGTTATAATTATTAATTTTATTTGGGGTCCGACGCCTTTTAGAGGGAAACCTATTCATTACTCGTGGGTAGGACTAGTGACTTTTCGCGTAAAAATCGGAGCACACAGTAGACTTCAATACTATATACACACGCCTAAGCTGTTGTTATACCTCCATTGGCTGCTGGTGCCGTATCCGTCTTTGACCAAGCCACTCAGGACTAAGTAACTCCGACACTGAACCTTCGTGATTCGTGCGCAAACGGTTAACACGGACCGGAACATTTTTTTAACCAATCAAAGAAGCTGGACGACCCTGCAGTGCTTTGGACTTTATCTTGTCTCGAAATCTTTTCGCGAAATATCACTGCCCCTAGTGATTACCCATTCCGTGGATATATACATAGCTCCTCGTTCTGAGTCAATTATATGCACAACCGTGGCGAGCCACAGAAAAACCGGTAATGGTTTGTACAAAAAGGTGGAAAGGAGGTGGGGGGGGGAGTGATGTATGCGTGGTAATATCCAATGTACTGTTCCTTTTTTACCGTGCCTCAATATGCAGTACTCTCATTGCAGCAAAAAATTCAATTTTTTTTTCAACGCGTTTTATTTCATTAATTGTCATCCACCACAATCAATTCTTATTCACCTACGGTCGCAGAAATCCTTTTAAAATTAAAAAAATTATTATTTTTACACTGCATTAATAATCACAGCAATCCCATTAGCAAAAATGATATAATTTATATTAAAAGGTTACAGGGAGATCCCTAGGTAGGAACATAAAATCAGACACAGAAAATAAATGTTCTACTTTTTTATTCATCGCTAATAGGTACTTTATTTTTCATATATTCTTGTTCTGGTTGTTATCACTTCATTAAAAAAAATGTGTGTGTTATAATTTATGGAAAAGATTGACCTAAGGTTCTTTATTTACAAGTTATGTAATTTTCTTTGTTCAATAAAACATAAGTAACGGCTTTGACACAATTTAGACACAATTTATAGCACCTAAAATTTTATTATGTTACAATAAATCTTGTAACTTAAAACANGCTTTGACACAATTTAGACACAATTTATAGCACCTAAAATTTTATTATGTTACAATAAATCTTGTAACTTAAAACAATTGCAATTTGAAAAGGCTTTGATATTAAAAAAATAATGCGAAATCCTTTACATAACAAATTCCTTTCTTGAAATAATTTCGCGACTTCGGTTGGTTTAATATATAAAAAANAATGCGAAATCCTTTACATAACAAATTCCTTTCTTGAAATAATTTCGCGACTTCGGTTGGTTTAATATATAAAAAAAGGTTAAGTAATGAAAGTTGATACATTACGCTAGCAAGACCCAGAAAATGCCTGAAAGTTTTTGGTTTATACTAATATTAAGAAGTACTATTTTGTCCCAAATTATATGATGTTATTGGATTGAATTTTTTAAGTTATAAATTGTTATTAAAAATATAAAAATTCTGGGATAAGTTTATGGTAAATATGCTGAAACGACTGAGACGATATAATGACATATTTTACTGTATGCATAGACCACATAGCGAAATTATCTTCTTCAGTTCAAGACGAAAGACAAAGGAAGAACTTCACAGAGATAAAAAAAATACTTAAATATTTGCACGCAAGAACTCTCATTAGGAGTTCTAATTGTATCGCCTCACAAGTTTGGGTGGCCGCTCTTTTACTCCGTAATAGCGAAAGCACAAAGCCTCATCTCAACATTTAAGAGTAATTTGCTGGAGAGAAAGAAAAAATACCTCGGCCGCTACATTTGTTAAAGCAATGATTACGAGGCGCATAGTTTCCAAAGTTTAAGGTCTTATTTCAACTGTTGGTAGCAAGTGGTTCCTCACGCATTAAATTCGAAAGCCACTCATGGTTTTCTAGTAGTAGGCTAAAACTGAATTTGATATTTTGGGGTCGTTCTGTAATCACCTTCGTCTTTCAAATGTATATTGTATTGTCTGTTCTACAATGCTCTTTGTTGAGAATCTTTTCAATACATTTCTGCACAAATATGGCATTTCTTTCGTATTAATTTTGCATTATTTTTAATTAATTTATTTTTTCAAATATTGAGTCTGTGTAGTAGTTTTATTATTTTCACGATCTTTTTTCCGGCCGCAGCGATGTCGAAGATTTGATGTTTCACCGGATTCCCGATATATCATTAAACATGACAGACGTTCAACACTTTATCTAATTGGCGCAGATTTCAATGCCCCATGCATACCTTCACACATTAGTCGAGTCCATGCCACGTCGTCTTGCGGCACTTCTGCGTGCTCGCGGGGCCATACACGATATTAGGCAGNCATTAGTCGAGTCCATGCCACGTCGTCTTGCGGCACTTCTGCGTGCTCGCGGGGCCATACACGATATTAGGCAGGTGTACCAGTTTTTTTTGGCTCTTCGGTGTAATTTGCGATAAATTCAGCTACATTGCAAAAAGTTCTCTATTTGTACAAGGAATTCTTTGGCAACTGGTTGCGAATGATATTTTTGTAACACCACAAATAATGCATACTAAATATCTCAAAATCTTAGCGGGGAATGTGTGAAACTAATATCGACTTCTAACTAGCAGGTGATGTAGACTTCAAGTTAATTTGTAAATATTGATCTACATAAACATTTTTGTATGTTTTATAAAATAATGTGTTTGTAAATATATAATATTATATTGGTAGAGTTACGAGAAAACCCTTGGCCACTAGTTTCCAAAGAATTGTTTGTAAAAGGACAGACTGTACCCGGGAATGCACAGTGTAGCCTTGGGTGGGCCCGTCGCAAAGCTTCATTATAACAAGAGGCATCAAAGAAATTCTCCTAGGGATTCCTCTTGAGCACTCCGTGACGTAATGTTGAAACTCGGCAGAGCAGAGGCATGTTTGTCCAACCCCCCCTGCCGACTCCCCGCCCTTCGCACCGTCATCGCTCGGTATGCAGGCCACGGGCCCACGTACTGTAACCGAATATCGNAGGGCGGATTGTGGTGGGGGTAATAACATCGCTCAGTTGGGGCAGGATCGTGAGAAAGCAAATACCAGCCACCCCCATGCCTGTCCCCCACCCCCTGCATCAATATCTCACACCTTGAGGGGTTGTTCTAACCTGTTAACGGATGGGTATAGACTGTTCAAGGTAGACTGGGCACTTTTTGGGAGTCCTGCCTAGTGTAGGACCAACCCAACGAAAGGAAAGGGTTTTACGTGTTAAATTATTCTAGCCCTGCCTCAGCCATCATCCGCGGTATCGCTTTCAAACAACAAAAAACTTTGTCCATATTTGTCCGAGCCCCACTAAAAAAAAAAAAATTAAAAAAATTGTAGAGATATTTTTCAAACCCTGAAAATTGCCCTCTTCCAAGGACGCAGTGTTTTTTGTCTGAAAGAGATACAGTATTGTGAAAGTTAGGTGGGTCACGCCTGAAGTAATTTAACATGTGAATTTCCTTCCGTTCTGTCGGTCCCGCACTGGACTGCACCCGTAGGGTTTACTTACTCGTATATAGCTCACAAGCCGTGTATTCTTCCACAGTATGTAAACTGAACATTGTCATAGGCCTGATCACTTTATACATGCGTCGGTATGTGTTAACTGCAAGAATTATTACAAACGTAAATACTTTACAAATCTACAAATCATTGCACTTACATGCATAAAGAAAAACATAATGAAAAATAAATAAATTCAGTATTAACAAACGCATACCAAACTCTTTTGATTCAACGTTAATTCGCAAAACTACTTTCCCTCAGTCATTAGCCAACTTTACTGGGCGCATGCCAGTCAGTATGCTCGTTAAGGCGCCCGTCTACCTGGAACTTTTTCCCACGTTTAGGCCGAGAAGCGCGGGAGCGATAAGGGCGACACTGCCACGCGCATCAAGTACGCCATCGCCGCTAAGCGCAAGGCTCTGAACTGGCGTGCAGTGTTCTCGTCGTGCTGCGTGTACCTATGGGACTTTCAGCGGTGACCATATTATTTTATTAGTGGGAAGTCTTTAGGAAGGTTCAGTGCAGGCCCCTATAGTAGTTTTGTATGTATCTGATGCGTGCATTTTGAGCTACAGCGCCTTGGAAAGGCCGTTTTTAGCGGTTTTGGAGTACTCTGAATTGATGTTTCTAACGTACGTGATATTTTGAAAGTACTTAACAGCTCTCGTCTGAAGTGTGTGTTCTTTTCGTAGATCAGCACGTTGGACGCACGCTTAATAGTTTCGTTGAAAAACGTGTATTTCGAACACTCTGCAACGCAGTTCAAGCGCCAGGTAGACGGGCGCCTTAAAATGTACGCAGTTAGAGGCTGTGACATTTTTCAAAGTTCGACATCAAAAATGCTCAAGAAACTGTGCACAGCCTATACCAGGCTGTTTACCCAGGTCGATGTGCTAGGCCACGCCCTTAATGGACCGTCTCCAAGCAGTGAAAACATCGACAAGCCAGCCCTCCACCTCCCGAAACTTCTATTATTATTATTATTTTCACTTGGGGCACGTGTGGAGTGTGATAAATCGCAGGTGTATTCGACGGGCTCTGGCTGGCGGATTTAACCATTATTCCGCAGTTCTTCCCTCTCTCTCTCTCTTTTATTTTTTTTCTCCTCCTTCTCTTCTTTCCTTTCGCGCCTCTTTCTTCGTCAGCGTTGTCGTTACGGACGTTGTCATTTTTTATGAAGATATAGGAGCTTCATATTTCAAAATAGTCGTGTCGGAATAAAATACAGGCGCGCGGGTGGCGTGAGCTAGGGCTAAACCCGCTGCCAATTTCAAAAAAAATTTTCCTCTGATTTATGTGCAGCGTCTTACGGCAAGCGAGTTCGTGNGGGGGGGGGGGGCATGTAACTACACTGTAAATTAGAATTAGTGGAAAAAACTACTGATTAACAGTGAAATTAAACTGCAGTGCGAAACCACCGATTGTTTCAGTGAAACAATTTCACTGACAGATTAAGTGACGGCCAACTGCATTTCGCAAAGTAAATATTGTTTTTATTGATTTTACTTAAATCATTACGAGAACTAAACATACTTTCGATAATGACAATATATATTGCGCAATTTACCGTAATTTTAAAAAAGTAAAAAAATTATTGTGTACAGTTATGTTTGAACCCACACTATCACCGTCTCCCTTTGAGACCTTTACCTTACCACCTGAGCTACCAAGTCAACGTTACCTGTGAAGAGGTAAATATGTTTATTACACGTATTTATCTAAAGTGCGTAGTTTTAAAATGTGTGCCATTTCTTTTCGTTTTTAGTTTAATCGGTAACGTTAGGATTGTTAAAAACATACAGTACGTAGGAGTGCACCCACTTCACTGCATTTGCTAATGCAGTTTAAACATTCAAACCGAGCGCTGTGTTAATTTACGTATAAACTAAATGCAAGACGTAAAAACGGAATGAAAGACTGAACATTCACGTTACCTCGTAAAATGGTACAATGAAAGACAAAACTCACATTTTATAAAGTATTTTTAAAAAAATATTTTTTTTTTGTTATTTTATGCATTGTTATTCCACTTGATGCACGTATTTTAAATGATTCATTAGTAAAAAATAACATAACACTGAAAACCAGTGAATAAAATAATCGATGAAGCAGTGGAAAATGTCACTCAATCAATAAGTGAAGGAAACCTGGCTTTTTTTTTTGTTCACTAATTCACCAGTTAAATTCACTGGTGACTATTGAATGAGTCATGTAATGTTAACTGATCTAAACAGTGAAATTCTCACAGATTCAGATTTAGAGTGTACTAGACGCGAGGAATGGCGAGTTTGGATTAAATAACGTAATCTCTCTATATAAAGGGAATCACTTGAAAGGAATTTTAGACGCGTCTAAGTCACGGCTGGCCAAAAAAAGATCACTGTAACATTCCCTGCCAAGACTTCGATATGGATTTCCGGGAAGCAGGGTTTCTCGCAAATTAGATATACAAACAGATAGGATATAAACAGGATATAAACAAATGGTTAAAACTACATATGAAACTTTATACTTTTTTTTTCCTTTCCCGGAAACTGTAATGGAAAGCCCTAAAAATGCAATTTTTAAAACTATTTTCACTAATGTATAAACATTTTTAATACATATTATTCTAAAGACCCTAATGACATGGTTATTGCTAGTGTGGATTCCATTGCAAAGAAGTAGATATATTTCTGTCAGCGAAGAGATAAATTCGATTATTGATGAACTCAGAGCTAGAGGCTTTATTGAATGATATAACATGTACGTGCGTGATTTGTTAAAGAATAGGAATGCCAAAAAAATAATTTATGTTTTATTTTTTAAATTCCTATCGTCCAAGAATGTACCTACTGCTATGAGTCTATAAATGTCGGGTAGACTGCAAGTATTTACGATGAATATAGTATATAGAGTACTAGCTCACCCGGCCACGCGTTGCTGTGGCATAAAAGATTTTGGTTCTATTCATTTCTGTGAAATTAATTGAAAGAAGTATATGTATACATAAAAGTATATATGTAAAAAAAAACATTGAGAACAACAAACTGAAATGTTCAAACAGACAGCTGTCAACAAAGGCACTTCCTGGCGCGAAAGCATGGTAAAAATTAGCTTTTTGCATATTCTAGTACCTTTTCAGGTAATACTGATTAAAAAGAAAGGTGTACAAACACTCGTGGGAACGAAAGGAAGGTTTATAAAAAAACAGAATGAAAATTGGTTGATTTTTTCGGGAGTTATACGCGTCCGAACAAACGGACACAACATATATATATATATATATATATACATGGCTGTGTAAAAATATCTGTAGGTGATAAATTTCATTGTAAGCTGCATGGTTATAAGGATTTAAACTATATGCACATACATATTCAATAAAGTGTCACAATACTTCCACTCACTTCCCGATGAACAACAAACACTGTCTTTGCACTTTTTGCTATGCATATTCAGACCATCACTGCGAGCGTACACCAAGTCACCGTTATCGAAGTAGTAAATCTCGCATGCAATTCCACACATGCAATGGCTACTTTCATGTCGTCGTGATGTAAGGAGCAAACCTCCAGAGTCCCTTGCTGTGGGCGATGTAGTCATCGTTACAGCTGGTAAGTCTTCAACAAATGATTGCGTCTTCATGTTGTGAAAGTGTACACGATCGCGGTAGATGAATGTAGACGTAACGACCTGCTTTCCGCCACGCTCGACGACGAAGTGAAAACCGTTATTTTTTTACACTTTGTATGCTTGTATACCATTATCACTACTACATGCCAGTTCGTGTTGCCCGTCTCGGGTTGTCGCAGTGTGACTTGATTGTTACCTACTTATAAATGTCTGGCAGACTGCAAGTATTTGAGACGAAAATACATTGAGTACGGTCATGTACAAAAATATTTTGTTGGAGATATTGTTGTATTATGTGCTCTGTACTTAAATATGTAGATATAACCAACATAAGTTATTTATTGCGTATCATGTTGTATATTTACCAGTGAAACGATTGGACTCTCTGGGGAATTGAACCTGCGATACCTTAATTCTCAAGGACGGTGCACTGTCTCTAGCACCGTCAGGGTA
Source organism: Clitarchus hookeri (assembly GCA_002778355.1). Classification (NCBI taxonomy): domain Eukaryota; kingdom Metazoa; phylum Arthropoda; class Insecta; order Phasmatodea; family Phasmatidae; genus Clitarchus; species Clitarchus hookeri. Next base: position 463,697 of record NQII01001065.1, on the reverse strand, counting down.
CATGAGTTGTTTCCCATAAATCATTTCAAAAGCATATGTACGAAGTAAGTATGTTTCGTCAAGGGTGGCGTAATTACAATAATTGTAATTGGCGAGTTTGCTTTCTTGGTTGGTAATGCATACGATGTACGGAAAGGCAGGACGGTCATTGTGGTCTGTGCTTCAGTTCACATCGATAGCTACGAGATGCACTCGCAGTCTCCAGGTCTTCTGATTATTAAACAGCTACACCAGTTTTTTTTCTTTAGGTAAGGTAATCCACTTCTCGTTATGTTTTGGGTCTTCTAAAAGCAGAGTACATACATAGTTGAAATGTATGTGAGTGTGTGTGTTGCGGTACCTCCTTACTCGTAATTACAATGTTCGTACATTTAATGATATTTCTATATTAATACAAATTAGTGGCGAGCGATTCCTGGCTAATTAGTTTCATAATGTGCTTACAGTTCTATTGCTATAAATGGCATGTATTCAGACAAGTACATGCATATGATATTTAAAACGTAATGAATTGTTGCCTTGTACCGTATAACTGAACTCCTCTCGTAACGGGAAGTAAGTGCATGTATGTCTCGGCTGGTCTGCCATCCTGGAGCCTGGCGCGTCTCTCCCTGCTAGCGTAATGTGCCATCCCTTCGTCTTGCCGAGACCTGCACGGTGCTCGCGCCGCCGGCCGACCACCTGGGCTGCCTTACAGGTTCTCAAGGTGTTAGTTGATCTCACAACATCGGTCGGGTCGGACGCGTTCTACTGCTAGTGATGTGAGTGTTGGCTGTACTCTGAATTTGACGGTTTCGTTTCAATCGGTTCGTAAAGAAATAGTTTACTATTCTGTTGTACTAACCAGGACGGGGCGGTCTTAACACAGCGTACAGCACCCGATGCTTAAGTAATATGTGATTGCGCTGGTTGGTAAGTGCTAAGAGCTATTTTCCTTTACATTTTTTTTTTTATATGTTTGCATCAGTGTGTGTGTGTAGCAGTGACATCTCTTGCATGACCAATGGTTTAAACGTATGTCGTTTAGTGGCAAGCAAAGGAACACAACTTTCACAAGTCGTGTAATGTGTTTTCAAATTATCACCGCTAGTAGATAGTGTACCCCACTTGGCACCTTGTAGACTTTTTTTTGAGGTTGGTCCTTGTGAACATATGATCTTTCATGTCATGGCATCCAAAAATGTTACCAGTGATATGGATTTGACGCTCGTGGCTTTCGCGGATAGGAAATGACAGGCAACTATGTTTATAAGTAGGTTTAATGCATATTTGACAGTGCATGAAGTTGCATGATGGTGCAATGAGCTCACCACATTGTGGAATCATCGGCGGAAATTTTGCAATAACAGCTGCATTGTGCAAAAAAAAACTTTTTTAGCGGGAAATTTTGCTGGTTTCTAAGGAAAATCGGGCAATTTTTAAGGAAATTCTGGCGATTTTGGCCGTTTTCGAGGTGGAAAAGGCGTTTCGTCACACAAAATGGCTGCCGTGGCACCGCGGCTCTGCAGCCAGCAGTCAGATGAAAAGAAAGGAACATTTTATAACTATTCGGCGGGTTTTCTCGGGGATCTCCCGTTTTCCTCGGCATTTACATTCCAATGGTGCTTCATACTCACCTCGCTTCACCCTTACCGTATCTCAAAGTGTACACAGATCGGCGAGGTGAGTAAACGAAGTCGTCTGCACAGAATGAAGCGAACGACAACGATGGACGTAGGTCAGTACCACAGCCACGCCCATGCATAAGGCCCGTACCGAACCTCGGAGCGTGGTCTTCACATTAGACGCACCCTCCGTGCGTAACATCCAGCCAAGGCTGTTAGGGGCCCATCTACAAAGCCACCCCTATGTGTATAATACCTGGATGTTAAGAGCCGCCCAAATATTTTCACTCACTTGCGCCACTGGCCAGGAACATGTCGGTAACACCATTTCGCGTCTGTGTTCTCATCTGTCCTGTGGCACCACACAGACGGTGAAAGTCACTCGCAGGCACGACACGCAACCCCGAGGGGAGAAAAGCAAAATGGCAGCAACGCTCCCCTGGATNGGGGGGGGGGGGGTAAGCATCGCCCGAGAGACTGCTCAGGGGCGCCGTGATATTCGTACGTGTCCTCCGCAACCCGGAGAATATTCCAGCGATCGCCCCCTCCCCCCTACTATACATATCCAGGCAGGTCCTTTCGGACCATTCAGGGGGTTCCCTAATCGGGGCGCAGTCCCCTGTAATTTACTTCTGTTTTACTGCTCTCAATGCCGCGAAGGGATAATGGGCCTGGCCCTGAATCCAGCTCTTACTTCTAATACTATTTTTTTTTTCTCTGCCAGTCGTCATCCCGGGGGGGGGGGGGGGTTAAAAGCTGGCTCGGGATGGGGATGGAAGGATCCTGGGGATGCGACGCCCGCGCCAAATTTTCTGGCATGGTAGGGTTGTAGGAGGAGGGGGAAGGGGGAGGATTTCTGGCGGCTCTTGTCTCCTTTATGACGATCATTCGCCGCATCTGGCGTTCGAGACGGTAGAGCAGGGGGGTTTGAAGGGAAGACGAGACATCTGAGGGTAGTAGAGGCAGCTGGCAGCTGGGGAGGAGAGTGTGTGTAGTCAGGGCAGACTGTGGGTTGGTGAATGCCTCTCGGTCGGAGCCGAGCGCCAAACGGGTCGTGTTCCCGAGTGAAAATAAACCCTTTACCCTAGAGACCTCCCGAGCAGAGGATCTGCCAGGTAAACTCCAACAGTATGTTCTCCATGAGAAATACCCGCCACATCAGGTTTGTGAATTATTCGTCAAAGCTTGGCATCCACTGTCTTACTTTGTTAACCATTTAATTCCCACCTTAATTTATAATTTTTGGTGTTGCAAGTTAAAAATTTGGTGATGCGTGCTGTACTTAACCCATTCAGATCCAATGTACACAATTGTGTACGCTACGCGCGTGTAGGTAATTTTTGGTCTGTACTGCACACTCCGAAGCTCAATGACCAATGATCTTACCTGTGGGCAAATGATTCGCAAACCGTCTTACTGGTATAGGACATAATTGTTTCATATTACTGTAGCCGGAAATATGCTCATAGTTAGGGGCAGTGATATTTCGCGAAAATATTTCGAGACAAGATACTGTCCGAAGCACTGTAGGGTCGTCCAGCTTCTTTGATTGGCTAACAAAATGTTCTGGCCCGTGTTAACCGTTTGCGCACGAATCACGAAGGTTCGGTGTCGGAGTTACTTAGTCGTGAGTGGCTTGGTCAAAGACGGACACGGCACCAGCAGCCAATGGAGGTATAACATTAGCTGAGGTGTGTGTATAGTATTGAAGTCTACTGTGTGCTCCGATTTTTACGCGAAGAGTCACTGGCCCTACTCATAGTATGTTTCAACGAAACAAGTGTTGTGTCGACAAAACGTTTTGTTTGCAACGTCGTAAACCGTAAATTAAAGTGGGTCTGAAATGGGTTAAGATGTCAAAGCACGTGTTTCGTTACCACATCCAATAAGCCGTAGTCTTTGTGTTCGGTTATCAGTGATATGAACCAGCCATAAAGTAGAGCAGAAGCACGGTTAAGGAATCAGCTACCCACAGGGAAGACCATTGGACACCGAGCCTCGCAGAGTACAGTACTGGTCAAATATAAGCTTCCTGCGAAACATGTCGACGATTGTCTACAATGGGTATTAAATGGTTAATATAAAGGTTGCGTTTAAATTAGAACGACAAATTTCGTATGCAGGTTAATCGCGAAAAAAAAGGAGGAAACGTACATATGACATATGGTCTAAAGTGAATCCTAAGTGCAGTACAAATCTTTGAAGTTTGAGCTAAAACACTGGTTTATTACTAATCAAAGATAATTTTTTTTTTAAGATGGAACGGCGAGTGTCTAAATAATGTGTAACAGAACAGAGATATGTAAACACCACAGTACCTGTCTGTCGCTGTCATCAAAATTATTTCATGGAAATATTCACGGTCACTGCCCTTATTTCGACTTAAACTCCATCACGATGTAGCATACTTGGGACTTAAAATATGGATTATTAGTCCGCAGGTCGCAATTAACTTGACACTGAAATGAACTCATTGTTCCATCTCCGGTATTTGTAATAAACCAGTGCTTCAGGTTCAAACTTCAAATCCTTAGGATTCACTTTAAACCACAGGTCGTAGTTATGTTTTCACATTCACTTTTCGTGACTAACCCGTACGCGAAATTTGTCTGTATAATTTAGAAAATATTCTAATATAACTGACGTATTCACGTCTCGTCTTTACTTTAAGCATGTAACAATTTAGTACACTTAACCCGTTCAGATGGACTTTAAATTATGGTTTCAGGTGTGTTGCAAGAAATAATGATTTTGATTCGTACTGTACGTAATCCATCACGGCGCTTGTTTAATTATCACCACAGCCTATGAGCTGTAGGTTTTGTGCTGGGGAACATTAGTACGGACCAGACATAACCTAATACAGTAGCGCGGTTTACTATAGTAGTCCATTCACGGTTACTCCCAACTTTTCTAAAGCTCTGCTGAAGTTGTACCTCCAGGATATTACTCCGCCTCGAGCAAACAAAGCTTAACCGAATCTAGAAAATCACACCAAAGTCACACCGGCACCGCATTCGTGCGCACTCAGTGAAACAATATTTTGCTTATATTTGTTACTAGGCATCACCAACACGGCTATTTCCTCTCTGTTTTAAATTCGTATTAGTTATAGATGAAGATCATAATCTGTAGATAAAATATAGGTAGAAGTTCAATTTAACCAAAAATAAGTTATGTTGATGTTAACACAAGTGTAAAACGCTTGCGGCGCATGACATATTAAGGTGACAACCAAACACGTCATACATGGGGTGATTTTCCCAAGTTTTTGTTCAGAAAGTGTGGAGGAGGTTCCGCGAATAAGCTACACACGAAGTAGCGTCCTGTGATCAGTCATTATCCCATCCTTACAGCTTAAATTTCCATTTTTGTATACACACTTTGCCCATTCAAGAGCGGTTATCACTTTTACTCAATTTCGGAATGTTTCTGAATAGTTGTTTATATTGAGAATAAAACAAGTTGCAGCTTCATTTTATCACTTTATCGGTGTGATAAACTTAAAAAAAAAAAAACCGTAAAAATGTACACTGAAGAGCCAAAAAAACTGGCATAGGCGTTCGTATGCAAATAACAGAGGTATGGAACCACTCAGAGTAACGCGATGCGGTTGGCAGCTAGATCGGTTACTGCTGCTACAATGGCAGGTTATCAATATTTAAGTGAGTTAGAACGTGGTGTTATAGTCGACGCACGAGAGATGGGACATAGCATCTCCGAGGTAGCGATAACATTTGGACGTTCGCGTACGACCATTTCACGAGTGTAACGTGAATATCGGGGATCCGGTAAAACATCACATCTTCGACATCGCTGCGGCCGGAAAAAAGATCGTGAACGAACGGGACAAACGACGACTAACGAGAATCATTAAACGTGACAGACGTAAAACCCTTTCTCAAATTGGAGCAGATTGGATTTGTGGACTGCCCTGCAGGATTCATGGTGTGAATTGCCTCCTGCATACCTTTAGACATTAGTCGAGTCCACGCCACGTCGTCTTACGGCACTTCTGCGTGCTCGCGGGAGTACCAGTTTTTTTGGCTCTTCAGTGTAAATACACCACGAAAATTAATGTAATTACGATAATATCGTTAGAATCAATTAATGAGGTTCAACCTACACCTGTTTATCCCAACCGTGTGCTTTCATGGCGCAGCACACTTCTGTGCGATGTGCGAACACGCACTGGCGATTCAACGTATTTCATTCGCTTCATCCGCTTACCCAAAATAAATATCCAACGACGTGCTTCGTCGGGTACGAAACGTACGAGCGGTAATTTCCCTCGCTTTTGATATGTTCCAGACGTTAATTGTACGGGCTGTAATACCAACCCAACCCGAATTAAAAACTTTTTTCTCTCGCTACAAATTTAATTCGTAACATTTCACCGTGGAAACTCAAACACCGCTGCAACCAGGATAGGGAAACCCGAGAGCTGTGTGTGACGGATAGGCCGTTCCGTTGATACGAGATCGTCTTTTTTTTCTCCCCCTTCTTTGTTTTCCCGTCGGTGGGTAGGAACAGGATGAACCGCTCCGTTATTTGCTCTCCNGTAACGAACGTATCAGACTTGCAAATGTAACACGTGCGCTGCCCGAGCCGAGGCGGTCGCCAGTGCGTGGTTTCGACTTGCAGCCGACTTGTGACGGGAGCAGCAGTGATTCCACCAATCATCTCACTGTAAAAAAAAAAGGTTGTAATTTCGCAGGGAAATTGTTTGGAAACCATTTTCCAAGATTTTCCCTGTAGTAACACTACACGTAAAAAAAATAGAAAAATGTTCACGTTACTGTGGAATGTGTGAAACTAAAGCTTAATTTTTAAAAGCAAGTACTTTGTATTCTACATTTACCATAAACATGAATGTGACATGCACGATTGTGCATGTTTCATAAAATAGTGTTCTGTGAAATAACAATATTTTAATTGCAGTGATACAAAAAATAGAGACAAAATTAAAACTAAAACAAAGGTATCACTACGAAACTAATAATTAATAATACAAAATAATAATAAATTAATTATATAAAAACCAATAATTAGTACCTTGTTGTTATGTAAAGTACTGTTGTATGTTATGTACTGCTGTATGTTATGTAATGTTGTATGTTATGTACAGTTTTATGGTATGCACTGTTATATATTATATACTTTTGTGTTATGTACTGCCTACCTTGAAGTTAACTTAACTGTGTCAGTCTCCACTTGGAGCAAGATAATTACTCAATGAGACACACGTTTATATCAACCAATGTGTAGAGACCTGAAAAATTCGCGAGTTCAATTACCTGTAGGCTGTACTCCATATTCGTGTGTAAAATCATGCAAATATCACTGTTCATTGGTTGCTTGTTCTATTAGTGGAAGACGGTGATTCGGTGTGCATTTTATTGTGTGTTTGTTATTGGCTCAGAGTTGTCCAGGGGTTGTCCAGGGGGGTGTAAACTAACGGGTGGACCAATAGAATAAGCAATACAAACGTACGAGGTTTTGAATTCTAGCTTGTCCCGAAATGAAACCGCGAATTTTTCAGGTCTCTACCAATGAGTAATTATTTCATAAATCCACAAAAACTATTATACATACGTGAATTTCACACAAAATAATTTGTCTGGCAGCAGTCAGTCCTTTGCATATTTGGGCCACAACCGTTTGTTCATTGACTGCTGCAACGGTGAGAGCCTTTGTATTTATCCAACTTGGTCAGACGTGATACCGTTACATTATTTCTTCCCGTCAATTATTAGCTGAAGAGTAGCCCAGGGCGTGTCAGAACAATGCTATATCCACGAACCTCTACTGAAAGCTCAAATATGCTTTCATGCATCATCCAGGATTGCTATGTTCAATTTATTTCTACCATAGTATATATATATATATATAAGCGTTTAAAATGCATGGAAAAGATAGTGTTTCCGTCGCCCAAGGGCCCCGTAGAGCAATACAACGTAGCTGTATATAAGACGGCACGTAGTTCTCTTGCCAAAGGCATTTATTTTCCCCGGCAGGCCGCGCTGTAATCCAGGACGGAGCTCGTAAAGCCCAGCGAGCCCTTGATCCGCGCTGGGAAGGTCGACCTTACAGCGCCGGCAGAGCCACGGGCCGGCGCCCAATATCACGCCGCGACGTGCGAGGCGAGAAACGGCCGTTAGGGGAACCGCCAATAACAAGCCGTGTACCCCGCAAAGGAACGAACACAGAATGGGTAACTACACGGGAAGCAAAATGGCCGTAGCGATTACTTTGATGTACGCGTTCGCCCCGTTGCGTAGAGTGGCTATGGCTTGGAGCAATCACACTAGCTGCGCAAGACAATTAATTAATAGACACGCACGGAAATTTCGCGGATTCCTTTTCCAACAAGCTAGATAGACCACGTAATTATTTACGTGATGGCTGCTGCTCCAACTTAACACCAGACCAGGTAGCACGGGATTCGGCTCGTTATTGGCTGGAAGTCGTCAGCGACGTGTCTAACAGAGCTACGGTCCAAAAGATGCGAAAACTCGAACACACATGCGGTTGAAGTTAAATCGTCCTCTTCTGAATTCGCGAAGTTTCCGGGTCTCTATTAATTAATATTAATTAATTTTTTGTACAAGAAGTGTTCGGCTTGCAGCCGGTTTAGAACAAAATCGTGCCAAGTTTACAAAAGAAACAAACAATATACGGTACACATAACTTCAGAATGTGAACAAAGGAGTGCTCTGAGGATACAAGTTTTTTGTATAAAACTTATAAAATATTATATTTCTTAAATACTTCAATTACTTATACAATTTATGCTTTATCCTACACTTAGCTAAACGTGGTTTTAATTAACTACAAACTATCAAATTGAGAAAAAAAATGCATTTCTTAACGTCACTAGTATACTTGTCAAGAGAACATTAGAGTAAAAGCATGATAGATTATGCTGCTGTAGGTCGTTATATATTTGTGAGTGCTTTTTGCTGCATCAGCAGATAACGTTTAAGTTTTATTTAATTGACATCGCTACAGCATTTTACGTTAACCGGCAATGCAGTCCATGTTCCAAAATTGGATTGCTTTCCTGGCAATAAGACTATCCTAACAACGTGGGTATAATTTGAGTTTAGAACACTGTTTATGTAAACAATTGCTTTGAGATGTAAGTACACGTCTTGTAACAAATTTGTAATTTAATTATGTTTTAATCTATATAGTAAAATAATTTTATTAATATAAAAGTACTTGTCATTTGAAAATTAAGGTATACTCAAACATGTTCATCACTATTGACCATGTGACTTTGACAGTTACGTTGGTTTGGGGTAGGTAAATGTTAGGTACATGCGCAGAAGACGAACTAGGACTACCTCCAATTTAGCCTAAGCCTCTCTTACCCCGGTAATAAACTTGAACAGAGATATCTGCCGACCATAGTCATTATGTTACACCTAGCTCTGTAAAACGTATTACGCTCGAACATCTAAACAATTAAGCAAACAGCGTGCTTACGTTCGTCGAAGCCACGTGGTTTGAACACTTGTGCAGGAAGAAAAGCACCTCAGTGTTGGGACACTGAGATTGGTTAATGCGCGGTTGACATGCGTAATCTACGCCACATGCACTCTTGCCGTAACTACTGGCGTTGAAGCGAAGACCCGGTTACACGTTAGTAGCACAGTTACTTGCAGGACCGCATGCAAGTTTCCCAGGAACCCACGAGAAATATTTTTTAAGATAAACGAGTCTGAAATGTTGTTTCTCGCCATGTTGAAGGGCTTCGAAAAAAAAAAATATATGTTTGCGATGCGTATAAAGCGTTGAAAGTTTATTTACCGAACTAGTGTCAGAGTTTGTGTTTTCTTTTCGCGTGAAAATTGATTTTAGTATATTCGTGGTAACTTCTAACTTTTCGGAAGGCGAACAAAAAGTTCTTCTTTTTTTTATCCTTAAGCGGAATGTAAACAAAACCTAAACAAGTCTGAAAGAAAATGCCAGGGAAGAACGCACTGGCTAAGAAAAGAAAAAAGTATATTTACACATAACGGTGAAATTTGATTTCAAAAATGCATTCTTGAAAACCTAAGCGTGGCAGTAAACAACCATTACGTCACCAATAACGTAAAAATAATTAATTTAATAATATTTTACGCAAGAACTATTTTTTTGAAGTCATTAGCAGCATGCATATTTTCTCTTTGTTTTTTAAATCATACTAAGTGAGTCAAATAAAAAAGGACGTTAATGTTAACGATATAAAAAAATTCTTGTGATATATATTATTTATTATAGTACACAACTAACATGTCACATACGGGGTGATATTACAGAAGTTTCATTAGGAAAGAGTGCAGATACTGTAAACACGCTATACAAATAAGTTGTGTATTTTCTGACAATCCAGCCTTCCACAAGGACGAACCTGGTTCAATCCCCGGCCCTCAGCGCGTCACTCCCGCCCTTATATCCCTACACAATAATTGTTTGTTTTAGTGAGCTCTACCACCCCTCAATGTTTGTCCCGTGAATTTAGAATCACTCTGTATATGGTAAATTTAAGGTACCATTCCGTCCTCATCTGGGGTAAGGTGTATTTTCGTAGGTAAGCATAGTTGTGGCACGTTTAATAGTTTCGTCAAAAAACCAGTATTTAAAACGCAGTAACGCAGTTCAAGCTCCAGGCAGGCGGGTGCCTTAAGGCTTATTATCGAGAAATTCTTCGTTTTCATGTCATAATTTCAGTTTCATAGTTATCACTGGAAATATTCGATTATATAAAATTTACAATTAACTGGTTGTTTAATATCTTTCTTTCTAATTACCACTGTGTGATATTTCCTGCTTTTAAAAAAAATATAAATTTAATGATGAAATTTAAATATGTTCTTGACTTTTTACAATTAGCAGATAACACAGAACGAAAATTAAGCACAAAAATATTAAACAACTCGTGAAATGTAAATTTTCTATAATCGTACGTCAGTAATTACTCTGAATCCTAGATTATGACGTGAAAACGATGAATTTCTGCAAAAATAGGTAAAGCTATTAGACCAATGTACGAAAATAATACTTCAGGCGAGGTACGTATTATACTCTCAATATACCACGCTCATTAGAAATGCTATTCCCGTAACCTCCAACATAGCCAAAAAACGAATTTTCCACACTGTTGTATTTCGTAATATACTGGTCGGAAACACGCGAAACTATTATAAGGGACATGCTATGAACTTTGCCGCGGACTTTCCACCAATAAAATGACAGGGTCGCCGCTTAAAGTGCCATGGGTGCACGCAGCACGACGAGAACACGGCACGCTAGTTCAGAGCCTTGGGTGTAGGGGCGAAGGGACATCAGGCGCGCGTAGCAGTGTAGTCCTTATCGCGCCCGCGCTTCCCCTGCCTCAAAACGCGCTAAAAAGCTACAAGTAGGCGGCGCCCTTAAGGCGCCCGTCTACCTGGAACGTTTTCCCACGTTTAGGCCGAGAAGCGCGGGAGCGATAAGGGCGATACTGCCACGCGCATCAAGTACGCCATCGCCGCTAAGCGCAAGGCTCTGAACCTGCGTGCCGTGTTCTCGTCGTGCTGCGTGTACCTATGCGACTTTCAGCGGTGACCATATTATTTTATTAGTGGGAAGTCTTTAGGAAGGTTCAGTGCAGGCGCCTATAGTAGTTTTGTATGTATCTGATGCGTGCATTTTGAGCTACAGCGCCTTGGAAAGGGCGTTTTTAGCGGTTTTGGAGTGCTCTGAATTGATGTTTCTAACGTACGTGATATTTTGAAAGTACTTAACAGCTCTCGTCTGAAGTGTGTGTTCTTTTCGTAGATCAGCACGTTGGACGCACGCTTAATAGTTTCGTTGAAAAACGTGTATTTGGAACACTCTGCAACGCAGTTCAAGCGCCAGGTAGACGGGAGCCTTAATCTACAGCGTGCTGCGGGCGCGTTCAAAAAGAGGGCGCTGTCCGTCGCGAACAAGGTACACAGCGCTTATCAAGTTCTCGAGCTCGCGCGGCCTTGCAAGCCGACACAAGGCGTCTTGCAAGCGGCCATAAAATCTTCGAAACGACCATTTCCTGTTCCCGACAACTTCAATCATAAATCCCGGAGTTCGGTCACGGGCCACAGAATCCAAGTGCCCCCGCCGACAACGAAAATTATTAAAAGCTCTTAGCGTCTTGCGTTGCGCTGCGCTCTGCGGAAATTAACCTCAGCGAATGCTTCCGGACGGTTGCGGCACAGAATACGGAAGAATACAGAAGTGTGATTGGCCGCGCGACGCTTTGGAAACGAGCATTGTTTCTGACTGGCTAATGCGTAGTGCGAAACATTCCCTGTGAAGCTGCTGGGCTAACAAGAGAAAAAATTAAGCCTTAAATTATGCTTTATGAAGTCCACAGAAGAACTGCAGTTGTGGTATAATCTAATCGCGGTTTCATCAAACTTTTTGAATTAAACCTTTGAAAAATCACCCCATATAAAACGTATTTTGGTTGTTTCCTAGTTATGTTATATATCACAAACGTTTATACCTGTGTTAACATAAAATAATGTAACAGTGCCGTATTTTTGGTTAAGTTGAAATTTTATTTATATTTCAACGATAAATTATAACACCTAATATTAATAAAAACAGTAAGAAAATAAGTGAAAATAATGCCTAGTAAATATTGTTCTTATGTAAAATATTACTACAATGAGTGCGCACGAATGCGGTGCATTGTCCCTTTGATGTATTAGACTCGGTTAAGCTTTGTTTGCGTGAGGCGGAGGAATATCCTGGAAGTATAACTATTTCAGGGCTTCAGAAAATTTGGAAGTAACCGTGAATGGACCATATCTTATGTACTGGTTTTTAATCAGGCCGTGTGCGTTGTTGGGATTTCCTTTAAAGTTAAAAGAAATAGTTATATTTTATATCTTAAGCGAAGCTTGTGATGTGACGACCAATCAGAATAGAGCAGTCGGTGTTGCGGGCGAGAAACTGTTATTTACAGTAATTTAAGAATAGAAAAATATTAAAAAAGCCATGTGTGTGTGTGTTTGCGCGCGCCCATGTTAGAGATTATATTTGTGTTCTGATAGATTACGATGGCTATGAAGAATGATCTGCTTAAATTTGATGGCGTAATACGAGGTTAGCTTAGGAACAAAAGTAAACAGGACAGGCTTTTCGTTAGTTTTCATTGGCTAGATTAAGAATTATCAGGTGAATCGTGAATCGTAAATTTAGAACACGTGGTTCCGTGTGCGAGAACCGCGATTACTGCATTATTCTTAACGCAAGCTTTTTTTTTTTCCTGTAAGCCCAGCTAAGCCGGGCTGACGGTGATCGTAGGTAAGTTACCAAACGCTGAATGACATCCTAAAATGTCGCTGGCCAGCAAGGGCATTTTGCTGGCGTCTGCAGCTCGAGTTCGCGGGATGAACGAATGTTCCACTTCTGCCCCCCTCCTCCCCCTCCCAATTCATTCTGTGTTTGTGAATCGTATCGGACATAGGTGAAAATGCAAGTGGGGGATATCACCGCCCCCCTCCTTCCCAAAAAAAAAAACACTACGATGGTTAAGCAAAGACACGAAGAAGTAAATCCATTTCAGCCACAAAAATTGTTTTTAAATAATAGATTGCAATACCTTAGCCAGGTTCCCTAAGCGACGGTGGTCTCAATTAAATAAACGACTTTAATAATTATGTCCTAATTTATTTACAAACACTACAAATAAAATACTCTCGACTTAATGTCTCACAATAAATGGACATCACTCGCAGTTTACAAGTTAATCCAATTAATCAATACAAATCACAATCACTTGAAATAAATTAATGTAATAGAATAACTACAATCAGTATCTATAAACAGTGTATCAAAACATATTGAGTTACTTTATAAATTATATCTTCATGTTTCACAGTTTCAACATTCACATGAAGTCCGTATCACACATTTATACAGTTCCACCTTAATAAAGTCCATATTCCACCAGTCTGGAATGTTCTAGAGAGCTCCGAGCGCCCCAATGCACAGCAACCTTATATTCGTCAGGTGCCACGTCCTCTCGTGCATCCACACTACACACACACACACACGTCTGCCGTCATCTCGCACACTCCGCCGTCGTCCGTCATCTCCGCTGATGTATCTCGCTGCACCAGACTTCGCTCCGATTAGTGATTTTCTGCCAGACTACTGCCACGAAGACTGCCTACCCTACGGTTGCAGCGGAATTTAAAAAAAACCTCACCGGCTCTTAACCAGGGCCTTCTTCAAATGCCGCGCTGCACCTAAGAAAATGATAACCAGAAAATTATTTTTGCTCATTCTCTCAAGTAATCAATTCCTTCGCCAAGGGGAAGGGGGAGAGAGGAGGGGCTGTGACGCCAGCCACGTCAGCTGTCAATCATTTTCCAGGCCACCGGGCGACGTAACAGTAAGCGAGTCTGCCTGAGTGGAAGACAAGGTCGAGGTGGGTCACCCTCACAGTGCAGGGACCATGCATAACCAGATTAAGACAGAGACCGCGTCCAGTGCGGGAGTTCGTGAGTAACAATATCTTATCTGCAAATATATTATGTATTGTTTGCATATGCCACGGAGTGCGAGGGTTGACCCCTGACACTGCGCAATTTAAAAAAGTGAGCGTGAAGAGTATTTTTTATAATTAATTGTTATCAAACAATAACTTACATTTATACAAATTTCACACGGAAAAAAATTACTTTTTAACTAGCTGGTAGGAAGGCCCAAACCATTGAGCTTACTGAATCTGATTGAATAAAAACACGCTGGTGTACTGTGAAAAATTATATTAAAACTGAGTTCATGACATAATATTAACGACTGTTCACGGTTAATAGAGCACTTTTGAAAGCCATGCTTAGGATTTACTTTCTCTTTATTTTGTATCCTTCCGCTATACGTAAAATTCACATTGCCATTGGCCCAATGCCTTTATTCATGCGCCAGTAAAGTGAAAATGCGGAATTTTAAGGAACCTAAATGTGTTGGTAATATGCCATTTCCAACTCCAATGTGAGTAAAGTGGTAAAAAAAACTTGATTTGTCACTAATTTTAATATTACATTCGCAATACAACTTCAAGACGTAAACCTATTTTCCTTAATTCGATGCCAACTTAATGTTCAATGAGTGATTGAAGAGATTTGGACTGCTCTTAACATCGAGGTCTTGAGAGCCGATGAGGGTTACATGAGGTGAGAATTAAACAGCGCCGGATTGCACGGGCAGGGGTAAACGGGAGATCCCCGAGAAAACCCGCCGACCAGCGACAACGTCTGGCACGATTCCCACGTGCGAAAATCCGGGAGCAACCCCGCCGGGAATCGTACCCGGTTCGCCTTGGTGGGATGCGAGTAGTCTAACCACTACACCCCCGCGACCCCTTACTATTTAATGTGATAAAATACTGCGTTGTATTAATAAAAACGGGGTCGTACGTATTATTTTTTAATTTATGTATTTGAGGTTATCGTGATTTTTATGCTTGCCGCACGCTGCCAAGTAAACAATGATTGCCACCTTTTGCAAAAAAAAAACTGTTGGACGCCACTGCTATAGAGCGTTGTTACACTCACAACGGACATCACTGCAAAGTGCTCGTCATTAATGCGGTCAGTTAAAAAAAAATACATAATTCACACTTCATCGTTTTGTTATTTTGCGCTGAATACTAACGAGTTGCAGCTCCAATAAACTGCGTTTTTTAAACCTACTACAAACGCGGAGGGGAGAAAAAAAAGGGGGGGATGTAGGGGCGGTGCGACCACCGAAGGCAGTCTGGTATAAAATAATCCGACGTGGATGTCTGCCAGCACTGTTCTCGCGATACGATGTCGACGTGATTTTGCATCGCCAATCGGAAAGTGACTTTCTCGCTTAGAGGAAATTTGGTGAAATTGACAAGGAAGGATGGTTATTCTTAGAAGCCTCAAACCAGTTGTTCGTAAATACTTGCACTTAGAGGTGGCTGATAAATCGCAGTCTGCTACTTCCTACAGATATTTCCTTATCACGAGATATATCCGTGACAAAGCCACTGAAGAATCTGTGAACTTTTATCGTATAGGTTTTCTCAGGGTACTCCCGGATACGTACCACCCTGAGTTGAAAGAAACTTCTCTTAAGGAAGTGACGAGCCTTGGGAGCAGCAGCCAAGTTACACCTGTTGGTGCGTGGGATTGGGAACCTGAGTCGAAGAGAGAAAGTGAATTGGGTACTCAGAGCTGTCCTCCGAGCGGGAGCAAAAGTGATCACGAAGAGGACAGTGTTATGCTGGCTCTCCACCTCTCCGTGGACGGATATATCAACGGGTCTTGAGGTGATCAGTCCACCAGACCCTTACCATAGGGTCTGTGCATGGCCATAATTCTCTTGGAGATTCCTCACGAACCGCAAAGAGGGAGCGAAGAAAGGAGTAGTTGGCCTTGGACCCCTGATCCAGTAAGGTTGGGTCCTCACAGAATGGACTTTAAACACCTTAGAGAATAGCAGTAGGATAGAGTGCTGTTGGACTTGCGCTAACTGTTTCAGTGTATATGCATTGGACTTTACATTGTCAACATTGACAAGAAAGAATAACAAGTTTTTAAATGTTGCGCCGGGTTTACATTTACGTAAGCGCACAATATAAAGTGTGGACTTTTGTAAGAAGTGTGGAAGAGAAAGACTGATATTGTGTAGGACTAGCATTGAGGAAAGCACACAATAGTAAAGTGGCCTGCAGTTGTGAACTGCAGCAGTGTTCTGGACTTGACCCCACATCCAAGCACGAACTGAACAGTGTGGTTGTGGTGTAAATGTGTAGGACTTGTTAACGCAAGTACACAATTTAAGTTTTACTGTGGTGGGGCTTACAGTGACGTAAGCACAGAGTAGACGGACTTGCGAAAGCAAGTAGTAGTGAGTGTGACGGATATTGTGCTAGGTTTGTAAGATACAAGAGAAAAATGGCATCGAAAACCAACCCGTATAAGCGGGTGAAGTCAACAGTCATAGATGCATTGCTGTTGAATCCGGTGGTGAAGCCCAATCCTTTCAAGGAGAGAAGGAAAGACTTGAAAGGGCTATTAGGGTACGGATATTTACCCAAGTCATTGGCCGTGGCAGCCATTGACTGGTTAATGGACATGGGAGTTCGACTGGGAACAATTCCAGTTAAGCCCTAGAGAGAAGAAGTGGAACCAGAAGATCTGGTACTTCATTAATGGACTTGCAAGGACTGTTATTAATTCATAGTTAAGTGAAATTTGTGACGAAGATGCAGAACCAGAAGGGGCTGGTGATTGTGATAAAGATAATGGAAGTAGTGCAGAATCAGAGGAAGAGGAGCCTCAGATATGCAGGTACAAGGAGAGGTGAGTGAAGATGCTCTGCAGGATGAAGGAGAGCTGAGAGAAGCAAGGAAGAGAGTCCAAGAATTTACCTTGGTCGGATGCGGAGGTAAAAGTGTGAAAATTGTGCAAGAAACTGCACAAGATGCCGGAGATGCATCTGTAGATGAACCAGGACCAGGAAGTTCGAAAGTCCCTGTGGGAACGAGGGCAAGGAAAAAACTCCAGTATGGACTGTAAAAAGAAATGGTAAGTGCCTCTTTGGCTGGGGCAGACCTTGTGTCCAAAATGGAAAAGAGCATAGAGCAAACACATGCTGAGACCTGTGATATAGTGGTTCATATGTAAGATTGGCCTTTGAGTGAAAACTCAAAAAGATCAATACGACATAGGCAAGGTGGATTGTACCAAAGGTACAAAAAATTGCAAAGCTTGCTAGACAAGGTGTTAATGGAAAATACCAAGTTAGTTTCCATGGTGCAGGATCTGAAACACCAAAGAAAAGTGCTAACTGACAAAGTAGAAGATAGCACAATACCTGGCATCAAGAGTTATGCGCAGGTAGCTAAGCGGGGGGAGATCAAACCTAAACCTCCCAAGAAAGTGGTGCTTGTGTACCCAGAGGAAGAAAGAACCTCAAGTACACAAGTTAAGGAGAAAATAAAGAAATCAATTGACCCAAGGGAAGAGGGTCTTAAAAGAAGAAATATCCGATAAATACGGAAAAGTTGAATTATGATCGAGACTGGAGACAATTATACCTTGGAAAAGTAGAAAAACCAGCAGAAAAGCAAGGCATTAGGTCTCAAATTGAAAGCCCCGCAAAAAAAAAAGGCCCGAAGGTGATTGTAAACGACACACAACAGGCTGATAAATATGATAATCTGCTGGAGACAAATTATAAGCAGAATTTCAGGTCTGCTCAGATGGATAAAGCGACCTTCTTGCGTAAGGTCAATGTAAGTCACAGAACTGGAAATAGGAACACAGACAGGGTGAATGTGATGCTGTAATGTGATCCAGGAATAAGTAGCAAGCTCACTAATGGAGGAAGAATATCCGTGGGATATAATAGCTGTAGGGTGAGAGACTACATATATATTTCAAGATGTTACAGATGCCAACAATGGGGACACATTGCCAAGAGATGCAATGCTGAAGACGCTTGCTCAAGATGTGCTGAAAAAGGCCATAAATTTGAGGAATGTCCACATAAGAGCGCTAAACAGTATGAGGAGAAGTGCATTAATTGCAAGAAGAGGCAAATGGATCACAACCACAGACTGGATTCAAGGGAATGTCCAGAGTACCAAAGAACCCTGTCTGTGGAGCTCACCAGAGTAGACTATGGCTTATAAAATAAGATGTGGGCTGGTGAACCTGCGAAGGTCAGTAGTGGCCACCTCTGAACTGAATAAAATAGAGGTGGAATAGAGGTTGAACATGGTTCTGTTTCAGGAGCCTTATGTCCCTTTTGACGAGGTGGTCAGACTTAAAGGCAATGTAATGACATTATGCAGGATGCCTAAAGTTGGGATGATGAGAGCTAATATAGAGATGGATGTCATGATGTTGAAGTGTGTCAAACACCCATCACATCTGTGCTCAAGTCCAGTATAAAAATCTGAAAATATGAATAGTGCCTTCGTACTTTCAGTACGGTGATGAGACACAAGTCCACCTAGACAAATGGAATGTAGTGTTGGATGTCTTCCAAGGAAAACCAGTGGTCATTGAGGCAGATATTGATGCCAAATCTGAAATGTGGCATTCTTCGGAAACTGATGAAAAGGGAGAGCTTATATGTCAATATATTTTGACCAATAATCTGGAGGTGTCTAATGTAGAAGGAGAACTCCCTACATATGTGTCACAAGCACATAGGACAGAGCACAATATTGACATGGCACTCATAAATGTTAGAGCGAATGGGACGGTAAGTGACTGGATAGTCACTGAAGATAGCTCCAGTGACCACCGGTTCATCATATTTGAAGTAGGGCTATCTGAATATAGAAATACAGGATACCAACAGCAAACGGAATGGGAACCAGAACTATAATACGTAACTGTACAATGTTTGCATTTTGCATACATTTTCATGTTTTTTGTGATGAAAGGTTTTCCGGTGAGGAAATATTACTATGTAAAACCACAGAAATTCTAAGGATAGGGATAACAAAGCCTCAGAAAAAAAAAACATTTATTTTTAAAAAATCACTTCATTACTCATGCTTTTAAATTAAAACTGGTAATGATTATTAATATAGTTATGAACTGAAGTTTTTAAAATCAACGCAGATACAAACTATTGTCACCACTGTTACTGAGTGCCTTTTTTATAATGTTACTACTGTGACGAAATCACATGTATAAGTCACAGTAACAGTTGACACATATATTTGTAAATATCTCTGCATGCACTTGTGCTGTGGCTACGGCTAAGGATCCGGAAATTTCGGGAATTCAAATGACAATAGCCTAGATTTCACGGTACTATAGGTTATTCACGGTAAAGTGAGCACTTTTGAAAGTCCTCTCATTTAGAATAATAGTCAATAAATATATCTTATTTTAGCCTTAGACGTAAACTTCCGAGTGCGATGGAATGTACACACTGTTTACGCTATAGCCAATCATACACACTACCTTCTCCTGGAGCATCGTGCAGCCAATCAGCCAAAGGGAACGCTTCATCAAAGAAATGACCATGCCATCTCACTTCCGTATAGGTTACTATTCTGTGTCGCTGCGTGGGTTCATGGGTTCCACGAAGAATGTCAATACAGGGAAACCCATCAATGCAAAAGAGAGGCCGTGTTCCAATTCGTTTTGGGTTTAGTTTTTTTTTTTTAATTCGTATTTAGCCTTTTGTAAGTTGTAAGTTGGAACACCACTACATTCAACTGTCTAGCATGCCATGCTTACTATTATTTTGATGCATCATAATTCTAAAATTATAGCTCCATGAAGACTTGAAATAACCTGCAATTATTCCCGAAATTTGTTAGAGGGCCGCTTCAATTTAAAATCAACAAAATAAAACAATAATGAAGTGAAATTGTTACTTAAAACCAAATTGTGTTATTAGAATATTTCAGAAACTCGCTTTGTGAAATAATACTCTGAGTACGATACCCATTTATTTATTCCAATAACCTAACCTATATGAATTTTAAACATTTCAAAAAGGCAAAATTAATATGGCGGTGATTTGGTATTTTGGATTTGGTCATTTGTCAACTTCGAAGCTGATATGCTAATTTCAAACGATGTCTACTGATTTCCAATAAACCAAGTTAATGACTTTTCCACACCTTTCTTCATTACATCTTCAGTTAAATTCATGACTTCTCGACAATGCGTGGCACACTGCAAACCATTCTAGGTGCGCAAATTTTCATTGTCTCTGAGTGTACAACGCATGCTGTGATAATTGCATGATCGTAAAAAAATTTGTATGATCCCAACCTTCACCACTCACCACAAAACATCAATGTCAATCGACAATGAGGTGGACATCAGACATCAAATTAATACAAAAAATAAATTCATGACCACCCACTAAATTTCACGGATTTCACTATCGCCTGCTCAATTTGATTACTTTTTCATGACTTCCATGACCACCTGCTCAACTTCAGTAATTTTTCATGACTTTCATGACCACGTCAATTTCATTACTTTTTTCATGACTTCCATAACAACCTGCTCAATTTCATTACTTTTTCATGACTTTCAAGACAACCTGCTCAATTTCATTACTTTTTCATTGCCCTCATGGCCGCCTGCTCAATTTCATTACTTTTTCACTGCTTTCATGACCACCTACTGAATTTCATTACTTTTTCATGACTTCCATAAACAGTACAAATCCCTATACGAAAATACAGCATCGATTTTTTTTTTTTACAAAACATGGTCACGTGATTATTTCGTTAGCAAGAAGTGCCTATTGGAACACGGCCTGACAGAAAAGGTATTCTTTTTCCCCCACTTGATATACCTCCAGCTGGTAGGTTCACCTGCTCTCTCCTANAACGTCGGATCACTCTTCAGGAGCAACACCCTACACGGGCGGTTCTTGCCACCTTCCCACCATCTTGCCGGGAAACCGAGAAACAGGTTCCAACAGGTTTAGGAAATTACAGGCGAAGCCGGTGAACAAAGACGGAGGGAGCGACTACCCGCCCGGAGCGTGTTCCCTAAGTTTCTGATCGCCGCTGGCTTGCTTCTCCGGCAAGCCAGTCGCGATTAAATGTTTGCTACAACAGTGTCACTCCCATTAAAAAAAAAGTTTTGATGAAGGAATGAACGTTGCAGAAAGGTGAACGATTGAATGAACTAGTGTTTTGGACATATGTTACATACGTTTTAATTATGTATTTTCGTCTACTTTACGTCGAAATTAATGCTCTCGGCCTTCTTTCGCGCTTAAGGGGAACCTTTCCACGCCATACCGGATTCTTGGTTTTTTTATAGTTTGCTTTATATTTAACAAAAAAAAAAAAAACTCACGAGTGAAGTGATTTGGGCGGCTCTTAACAGCGAGGTCTTGAGAGCCGATGAAGGTGATCGAGGTGAGAATGGAACGGCGCCGGAACGAAAGGGCGGGGGGAAACAGGAGATCCGCGAGAAAACCCGCCGACCGACGGCATCGCCCGGCACGATTCTTACTTTCAAAAATCTGGTGACCCGGCCGGGGGTTGAACCCGGTTCGCCATGCTGGGAGACGAACAGTCTAACCGCTCAGCCACCGTGGCCCCGAAGACTTAGAACTCGTATATAATATTATTGCAATTTTTTTTGGCAGGGTTAAAGTTATTACGTAATTATGATTGCGTTAATTTATTTGCGGTGATTACAGAACAGCTTGGAGCGGCAACTCCACAGAGTGATGGCTAAAGCCGGATTCACAAGTGAAAGCATAAAAGTAACCGCAGAACGTAGCCGTGTCCACAAGAATTGGCTGCTATGATTTTGAACCTATCGATTCACAACTGCAACAACCAACCAGAGCAGAGTAGAAAAATTTCCGACGTGGTTATTTATGATGAACGGAGGAGAGTAGTTATGCTACAGAAACGAAGAAACACGGCAAGATATAAATTTAGAGGGGAACACGTGACAGTCCACTAAAAATTTTTTTTAAAGGTTATCCACATCTCTTCGCAAAAGGAAAGATATTAAGAAAAGCAAAAATGTCAATACTTTTAAGCCACTGACAATTTTCAACACACTACATACGTTACTAAAAACCAATTTAATCTATGTATAGACAGTACTCACATTCATTACATATTTACCAACACTGCCTGCTCATTGGTTAAAAATAATACGTAAATATTCAATTGTGAATCAACTTCGCACAAGATTTCTAGCTGTGTGTAATGTTCTGATGTTATGTCCTACGTTCTGGGAGCCGCGGTGGTGTAATGGTTAGACTACTCGCCTCCCACCTAGGCGAACCGGATTTCGATTCCCGGCGGGGTCGCTCCCGGATTTTCGCATGTGGGGAATCGTGCCGGACGATGCTGCTGGTCGAGGGGGGTTTTCTCGGGCATCTCCCGACCCTTGCATTCCGGCGCTGCTCCATTCTCACCTCTCTTCACCCTCGTCGGATCTCGAGACCTCGATGTTGAGAGCCGCCCAAATCTCTCCACTCTCTCATATGTTCTGTGTCTATTTGTCCTTGATTGTGAACCCGCCATAAGTCTTCAATACTTCCCAAGGTTTATCTTCGAAGAAAGGCATCCGGCGGCTTCTTTGTGGCCCCCCTTGTTGATTGCCGGTTTCCTTGCCCCACGCCGCTGGAATGCTTCATCGAAATAAAAACAAACGACGCACGCCGTCGAAGATGACTTCAACTGGCGCGCCTAAAACACGTAACTCCCGATTCTCTGCAAGATTTCCTACACAACCTTGCTCTTCACTTTTCTCGTCACCTTGCCTTCATAAAACAAAACATGGCTGAAAAACTGCAATACTGACCAGAAATATAGTTACCATTCGCAACATTTTTTTTCTAACAGCGTTGCGAATTTAACAGAATAATTTTTCAACGTAACAGTAACATTAAAAATATGTTTTTTTTGTACTCTGTACTGAATATTCCGTGCATGGTGACTGTCCAACGATATTAGTTCCACCACCCTCTTCACCAAAATGAAAATTATACAGTTGTTTACGTAATGAATTACAAACGGAATAATGCACAGACTCTCGAACAGTATGTAACGAGAATAGAATGACTTTTAAAAAAGTCCACCTAATGCCGTTTTCAAAATCTTCATCCGAGACAAACTACACTTCAGCTGCTTCCGTAAAGAACTTAAAAAAAAAAAACGTTACGCCGTAACAGCACAATTCGAACGCAAGCCCTGAGAATTATGAAAGTAGTTCCATAATTCTACTTCTTGTGGAAAGGCTAGTAGTTAAATTGGTCGACACTAACGACGACTTATTCTCGTTCTGTCGAAAGTTCCAGTCATTTTCAAGGTCTCTAATTACCTACGGGCTGAAAATTTAAACAAAACCGGGCATTAAAAATTGATCTACGGTCGATAAACATTAGCAGACACGCAAGTGATACGCCTGTATACACCACTCCAAGGAAGGTAGTTTCACGGGTAGTATTTTATTTGCAGACGTCATGTTGTTCGTCCAGACCACAAACTGAAGACGAGGTAGGTAGAGTATTGTCTTCTGCACATGACATGCACCCCCCCCCCC
>NQII01001065.1:411489-434524 GCA_002778355.1 Clitarchus hookeri | reverse complement strand
GAAGCGAGAGGGGTTTCAGTAGAGCATGTGCATAAATAAATCGGTACGAATGAACACGTGCGAAAATAGGCCACTCACTGCGCATATACGTAGGAGGCAAGGTACGAAACGAGATTTCCAAGCTAAAGTAACATCGCCATATATATAATACAATCTGGAGTACAATAAGTTATTTTCCTATGTGGTACTCTCCCCTATAAACCGCATAACCGGCTAAGATTGAGACATAAATTTTTTTTAATCAGTGCATTTGCAATACAACCTTGCCGCGGACTGCTCGGACTGACATCAACAGGCACCTAAGACACTCGCGCAGATGCCGGAAACTGGGACATCCGCACACGTGATTTTCCGCGCATCTGCCACACACACACACACACACACACACACACACACACACACACACACAATCGCTTCTCCAATTCCTGGCAGCTTAGATTCAGCTCACTGTGAGCCCTTAAGCTTAAACGAAAGTACTGTAAACAAATACAATGATTACTCGCCGGCTGGACGAACGTAATTCACAAACAGCAGAGAGCACCCTTAGAATTTGCGCTGCGCTTCTGTTTGCGTTAAACAAACGTCCCCTCCCCCCCCCCACCATCCGGGTTCTGCTGACTCACTAAATACACGCGCTTGTCCCAAGGCCGAAATGCACTCTCGAAAAAATGTTTTACAAACGCACGTGCCGCGGGCGAAAACGAAGAGCTCCTCCAACTCAGTAAACGGCACGCCATATTTCTTCTTTAATTTCCGGTAATTCGAAAAAAAAAAAAAATATTTACAGAACCGCGCGGTTGTTGTATGAGACGTCTCCCCATCTCTTATATTTCCCGCGCTGCAACAATGTTGTTGCTGCCGTGCAACAATGTTGTTGCTGCAATGCAACAATAGTCTGCAAGCTACCTACTTGGGTGGGTAACGTGTTGATACAATTAATGTCCCCAATTCTACTCCAATTCCTTTAAAGGAGTCAAATAAATAGGATTAACCAATGAAACTTAAAATTTAGGTGGTGTACTGTTAGTGACTGACTAATTATGCGAAGATAACAATCACGACAGCGGAGCATTGAAATTCAAAGGAAGTCGTTCATTCATTCTGTTCATACATACAAATAACAATCTACGTGGTTTTTTAACATGTATTATTTGAAAGCATACTATTTATAATCAGAATACACATATAACATGTAATAAATAACAAAAGTAAAGATAAATGCAAAAAGTAATTTGTCAAATATTGTACACCAAAATCACGTAGGCCCTTTTTTAAAATAATACAATGATGAAATCAACAAAGAATTTAAAACAAATTACGTAATTCAATTTAATCAGCAGAAACCACTGTTATATCACGTCTGCAGTCGATTAAGAGTCGAATGATTTCAATGACGCATTTTTTTTTTTTACTGGTTAAAAGTCAAATTTCACAAATATGGAAACCATTTTCAATGTCAACATTTTGAAAGTGTTAACAAACCCTGCGACTTCTTCCCTGCCAGTCAAAGCGAATGCCTACGAACGAAACTGTATGTTTCGCAAGCACATACATAGATACTTAGTTGTATCAAATAAGTAGAAATCAAAGAAACTAAGACTTACAAATTGTTATTTTTGCCAACAGTCTAAAGATTTGCTAGGCAGATCTTAAGAGGACGAGGAGCCTAGAATAAACAAGCAAAAAATCCAGGTCTACACTTCCAAGTCTGAATCAGTAATTTCAATCATTAGAACTATTTTATTGAATATTCAGTTAACGAGCTGTTATGCACTCGCAAATCAGTGGGACGCACTGAGGTTTTACTGGAATAAGTAGAAATCACTATTTTACTAAAATGATCGGTAGAATTTCACTGATCCAAGTAGAGCATTTTCGACAGAACTGCAGTCAAATTCGCTGATTAGGGGCATTTCTGACTGATTAGATTCTGGAGTGTAGCCTACGGCCTACCACTGATTGCTGCAAGGATTTCAGGTGGAAACAGTGGTAGATTCAGAGTCCAGTTTTTTTTTTTGGCGGGTAGGAGGCGTGAAAGCTGCCAGAAGGTATAAGGGGACAATTTTCGAACTTAAACCTTAATAGTGATGTTATAAGTTTATTCAGGCCTCTGCTTTTTTTTTATTATTGTTACTTTGCATCGCTTCTATGCCACGGCGCTTACCTTCATTTCTGTGGATTCTGAGCCTTTCCTGTCCAGCATCTCCTTTTAATTTTTTCATGCACGTCTAAGGGGCTCTGAACTATGACCCTGAAGAAATTACGTGAACCAGCTCTGAGTGTGCAGCATATTTGCTCAGGAGTACCTGGACGAAGTGACATTTGGCTACTACGCACCGGCCCGACGTTAATCTAGAAATCTTAAAATTAAAAAGGATTTCTCATGTCCTTATTTGTATTAATGATGGGTTAGTCATGGGTAGGGCAGTCGTTGATGAGTG
Organism: Clitarchus hookeri; assembly: GCA_002778355.1. Classification (NCBI taxonomy): domain Eukaryota; kingdom Metazoa; phylum Arthropoda; class Insecta; order Phasmatodea; family Phasmatidae; genus Clitarchus; species Clitarchus hookeri. Next base: position 432,083 of record NQII01001065.1, on the reverse strand, counting down.
TTGTGTGTGAAGTATCTTCCGCATCGCCATCCCTCCACACACACAAACACATATACAAACATGCATACGCAAACACGCAAACACTTTAACGGTAAGCCTTTCATTGTAAAAAAAAACCGGGAACAATTAAAAGCCTACTAAAAGAAATCAAAATGAGGCCCAATCTTACCGAGCTGGATGGCGCAGTGGTAACTCGCTGGACTGGCGATCGTGAGGACCCGGGTTCGATTCCCGGTCCGGCCATCCTGATTTCGGCTTTCCGTGGTTCCCTGAAATCACTCCGCTCGAATGCTGGAATGCTGGGGCGGTTCCTTGACAAAGGTCGTGGCCGACTCCCTCCCTCCATCGCTGGTGAGCTCGCTGTCGACGAGACGATAAACCCAACTACGGTACTACAGCACTACGGTACTACAGTACTGCGGTACTACGGTACTACATCACTACGGTATAGTCCATACTGTATAAGAAGGCCGTTTTCTGACAGGTCAGCGAAAGTAGCGCCACTGTTTACGTCTGACTACATGTGACTATGTATCCTTCCGCCATCAGCTGGTCCGTCAAGTCGGGGCTGTATTTTTTATCAATAACCTGTCAGCTAATCCACTTGCCATTGTACCGTATGCTAAACAAATTTTAAGATACTTTAAGACTGAAATCTGTCTAAAAATTAAGTAGCTTATACAAGTAAAAATATAAAATGTTGCAAATAATTAAATATTTGCTAACTCTTTTTTAATTTGTCTGAGATAGTGAATTTGGGTTAACATTTGCGAGACGGTCTGTTGTATCTATTATCACACTTTGGGCGTTATAGCTAATATATTCGAGTTGGAAATATGTGACGTGGAATAACATTAGAATTGCTTAAAAACTATTCACGCGTCTCACTTTCTACAAACAAGCAGATTGGTTTCATGAGAACAATATGGCGTATAATTTACGTAGACGAACGATTACCGGCCGAATATAAATGACTTTTACTCCAAATCATTTTACATGAAATATATGTTACTTTAAAAATTATGCAGAGCTCGTGGAAAAATATAATTATTGGCATTTGTTTGTAAATTCGTTATATATCGCGCAAAAAAGAGGTTCATTTCTGGCTGGTAATACCTCGTATAATATCCGAGAGATCGCGCGCACAGCGCGTCACGGCGAAATTTGAGCCGCTGTTTTTAGATAACAGATATCGTATTATTTTAAGTTAATTGTTCTTAGATTACGGGCTGGAAATATATTTCAAATTCGTGTCGTTTCGTCAAATTAATAGAAAAATAATTCAACAATATTATGCAATATTTCTATATGCTTTTCGAATTAATATCAAGGACGTGTTGAAAGCGAGGTTGGAGAGGGATGATACGACGTGAAAAATCTTTCTGAAGTTAGCACAACTTCAGAAAACTTTTCCGCGTCGTATCGTTCTATTGTACATTTCATTTTGAACACCTATACATAACTACATTATCACGAAGTATAGTTTTTAACACTAACAACCATTGTTTTGTGTCCTTGTAAAATAAAATGCATTAATAAATGTAAGAACTCTTTCTTACCCGCGTATTTTCTGCTTTTGTGATGTGCATTGGCAGTGCACTCAGAATAGCCAACGTAATTTTAACTTTTGTTCGTTCATGCATCAGCTGATACAGGATTTTGTAAATGGCACTTTGTTTGTTTCGTAAACGTTAAGTTGCCACTCACTGACTTTCAGAAAGTGGCCTTCTTATACCGTATGGGCCATACTACGGTACAAGGCCTCTACTTGTCTCGGTCACTACGGAATATCTCCATGCAAAATGGAGAAGGTACTTAGGCGACAAGGGTAGCACATTTACGAGCAGCACTTTATGAAAAACTCAAAAACGGGGAAAAACTACAAAAGAAAAATGTAAAAATGTTTCTACTAACCTCCGAAGAACGTTTTTTTTTTTTTTTGTGTTTTTCTTGCATTACGTTTCCCTTGCTGAAATCTCTTTGCTCATTGCACACAACTGAACATTCGCACATTTCCTCCCGTGTGACGCGAGAACAGCAAGTTCGCCACAAAGAAAACCCTCCGTGACTTGCGTTAGGTGAGATCGATACGCATGTACGTTGCACGAGGAACAGATTGTCGTTCGAGGTTATTCATGTAATAAAAATAATGGGGATGTATTTTTTTTTTTTTTTTCGCGCCTCAGTCCCTGAGACGATTTCGATAACCACTCAGAAAAAAATATATTTGAAAGGGAAATCACGTTGAGTACGTGTGTGTGTGTGTGTGTGTGTGTGTGTGTGTTTTATGAAAGAGCGAGAGTAACCGACACATGCATATGAACACACGAATTACCTGGCGGGGGTTCTCGCCACACCGGTTTCGTCCTACACCTCCTCGGCAGACGAGATCACGAGAGACTGAAAAGTTTGTTACGGTTACTTCGCAGTCCGGTCAGGCGCGGTGGCGCTCCTCCGGAATTCTGCATGACAATGAGCTGACGGGAGTGGAGCACTGACACAACAAGAGAGGGCCGGAAATAACTCGGCATAAACAAGGCCGACATCCGCTGGCAACCGCCGGCACGTGCGAGCAGTCGACTCCAGGGGCGTAACTCCACTCGACCGTCGACAGACACGCAAAACACTACCTGCACAACGTCAGATAGCAGGTACACGGTCCATTCGAGGTTGCTTCCAACTTTCCTGAAGCCCCTGCTAAGGTTCTACTTCGAGGATATTCCTCCGCCTCGTGCAAACAAAGATTAACCGAGTCTAAAAATATTACACCAAAGGGACAATGCACTGCATCCGTCTGCACTCAGGGTAATAATAATTTGCATGATTACTATTTGTTACTGGTCAATACCAACACATCTAATTTATCACTGTTTTTATTCGTATTAATTAGAGATGAAATACAATAATTTATATATATTTAACCAATAAATAAGGTACTTTTATATTAACTCACGTACATATAAAACGCTTGAAAATACATGGCTTGTTTAGGAAACAACCAAACCACTTGATATATGAAGTGATTTTTTAAAGGTTTGATTCAAAGAGTGTGAAGAATCCATTAATAGACTATATGCAGGACTTAACGTCTTTCGCCTACCTGGATCTTTTTTTTTCGCGTTTGAGGCCGAGAAGTGCGGGAGCAATAAGGGTGAGACTGCCACGCACTTTAAGTGAACAATCGCCCGTTAACGGCCCTGCCTACCAAGCCGGCAGCCGCGAACTTCAAATGGAGAATCAATGTTAAACGAAATTCCTTTTCATTGCGTCAATTTTTAAAAATAACGATTTCAAACAAAAAAAACATTTGGCGTGCTGTGTTCTCGTTGTGCTGCGTGAGCATGTGAGCCCATGTTATTTTACAGGTGGAAAGTCTGTAGGAATGTTCAATGCAGGACTCTTCAGTAGTTGTGTATATCTGACGCGCATATTTTGAGATACATCGCTTTGGAAAACACGTTTATAGTTAGGGCCAGTGACTTTTCGCGTAAAAAAATCGGAGCACACAGTAGACATCAATACTATATACAAACTTCAGCTGTTGTTATACCTCCATTGGCTGCTGGTGCCGTGTCCGTCTTTGACCAAGCCACTCGGGACTAAGTAACTCCGACACTGAAACTTCGTGATTCGTGCGCAAACGGTTAACACGGGCCAGAACAATTTTTTTAGCCAATCAAAGAAGCTGGACGACCCTACAGTGCTTTGGACTATTTATTGTCACGAAATCTTTTCGCGAGCCCCTATTTAAAAGCTATGTTGGAGTACCCTGAATGGAGCTTCTATTGATCGCGACGTCTCGAAAGCACTCAGCACGCGTTTTCTGAAGTGTGTGTTGTTTTCGTAGATGAGCACATTTGACGCACGTTTAATAGTTTCAGGGGGAAAACGAGTATTTCAAAGATTCGGCAACGCAGGTCAAGCGCCAGCCAGGCTGGAGGGAGGCGTAAACCAAGCTAATGATTTACCTACATTACGAGCGGCCATATCACTGTTATCCAAAACAGAGCCGACAGTTAATGGGTAGTAATAAAGAAGTATGTGTAGGGGGAAGTGATATTTCGAGACAAGATTTCGAGACAAGATCAAGTCCAAAGCACTGTAGGGTCGTCCAGCTTCTTTGATTGGCTAAAAAAATGTTCTGGCCCGTGTTAACCGTTTGCGCACGAATAACGGAGGTCCAGTGTAGGAGTTACTTAGTCCTGAGTGGCTTGGTCAAAGACGGACACGGCACCAGCAGCCAATGGAGGTATAACAACAGCTGAGGTGTGTATATAGTATCGAAGTCTACTGTGTGCTACGATTTTTTACGCGAAAAGTCACCGGCCTTAAGTATGTGTGTTATCAACCTGATAACAGCAAGCATTAGAACATTTCTCATATTCAACACCTTAAATCATTAACAAAAGTATGTCTCTAGACAGTTCACAACAAGAGCACGATCGTGACAGAATCCAAGCCAGTAGTTTTGAAGGTCATTTATCAGATTCTGAATATCAGTACGAAGCAATTAGTATCATGTCATGCCCATTGTAGACAATCGTCAACATGTTGCACATGAAGCTTATATTTGACCAGTACTGTACTCTGCGAGGCTCGGCGCCCAATGATCTTCCTTGTGGATAACTGGTTTGATTGGTGAACCGAGCTACTGCTCTACGTTATGACTGGCTAATATCACTGATCCCCGGAACACAAAGACTACAGGTTATAGGTTTGAAATAACGAAACACGTGCTTTGACAGCTTAAGTACAGCACGCACCAAAAAAAAAATTTTTATCTGCAACACTAGACATTATAAATTATTGTAGTAATGGAAGGGTCAACAACGCCTGTATTGCAATTACAACAGCGTGAATAACTAGTAGCTGCGGCGACGATAATGGCGAAAGCGCCATTTGACACACGCGAGATGTTGGAATTCGTAGTTCCGCCCTACCTTTGCCTCCGTCATCCTTCTTCCCTCTCAAACAACAGGATGCTGCGTTGGAAGTACGCGTGTCGTGACAGGGACCCACAGATGTCCCGCGGGCAGCTAGGTGTAGTCGCAAGGCCCTCTCTACGAGCACTTTTAACCCATCATAATAAAGAGCATGATTCCTATCCTCTGTCTCCTGTAGCATTTTCTGTTAAACATGATAATGCATGAAGCAATTTTTAATTCTTTCCTGTCGAAATGGTTTTTACGGTGACTATGCCGGTTTTTTCCCTTTCTCTTCTAATTATAGTTTAGCTATAAGTACACTTAGGGAGGTTCTCATGGCCAAAAGCAGGCCATGGCAGCCCAATCCCTCTCTGCCATGTCTCCTTGCAGGCGTATGGGGCTTAGCCCTGAGACGCACTTAACTCCCGTCCCTACCGCGGGCTCATATAACACTTAGTTTTAGAGTAGTTAGTAAAAAAAATATATATAGTCGCAACGAGCTGGCTGTCCCTATCTTGTTAGCTGCGTCAAAGAAGCGCTCCTCCTGCAGGAGATATACGCGTCGTTCTCCCTTTATTCCTGGGCGCCCGCCTCGGGTACCTCGATGATATCAGATTACGTAAGAAATCATTGTCGCAGTTACGCCAGCCTCGGTTGGAATGCAGTACAAACCCCTTTCTTGGAGAGATTTAAAATGAAGATCCAAATTTAACATGCACAATACGAAATGTAGATACGTTTTCTGTAGTGCAAGAACNAAAAAAAAAAAAAAAAAAACATCGATCTCAAAGGAGCTCAAATATCATCATTACTTTCTCCTTTTTTTTTTTTTTTTCAATGTAAGCAGCTGAGATTAAAGACGACTGTTTCTGTATTTTTTCTAGCAGACGACCGAAAATGGCGGTGGTAAACGATAATCCTAAACAAGAAACTTTTTAACATTCCTACTGTCTGCCGAGGATGCGAAGAGAGTTAAGGATGGGTTGGTATTCAGGTATTTCCCCCGTGAATTGCATGCCCATAAAGGCTGTTCACGATAAAGTAATCACGTGAGAAACCAACCTTTAAAAATTATCACCGCTCATACCTGCATGTATTTAAACAGGCGCACTCAGTGGCGTGCGCCCGGTAAAGTTGGTAACGACGGAGGGAAAGTAGTTCCAATGCAAACTGAAATTATTTCATTTGCTGTCTGTTTTCTTTTAGTGCGTCAAGTAGAAGAATGGGCAAATACGTAAAATATTTACTTTTCTAATAATTTCATAGTTTCACATTGCCGACGCATGAATAAATTGATCAGACCTACGGCAATGTTAATTATACATACAGCGGGAAAATACACAACACGTACATCTTAAGCAGGGCTTTGAGAACTGCTCATTATATCGTGAACAGCATTTACTATAATACTTGCAAATCAATCTCCCTATCAAGGAGAAACGCATCCGTTGCTAATGGCTAGGGGCAGTGATATTTCGCGAAAAGATTTCGAGACAAGCTACAGTCCAAAGCACTGTAGGGTCGTCCAGCTTCTTTGATTGGCTAAAAAATGTTCTGGCCCGTGTTAACCGTTTCCGCACGAATACCGAAGGTTCAGTGTCGGAGTTACTTAGTCCCGAGTGGCTTGGTCAAAGACGGACACGGCACCAGCAGCCAATGGAGGTATAACAACAGTTGAGGTGTGTATATAGTATTGAAGTCTACTGTGTGCTCCGATTTTTACGCCCTACTAATGACACGACAACAAACTCGTCTGGAATAGCGGACGCCATTTATTTCTTCTGCTGGCACTGCTGACGAGTGTTTGAGTCACCGAGACCGCTGATTGGCTGTTGGCGTTCCTAAATGACTCTCCTGCTTGCCGGTAACCTCAGCGCTGTCAGTATAAAAGGAATGTAGCCATTAAAGGATTACCTGACGGATGTGCTTCTGTGAACATGAGTGAGTGAAGAGATTTGGGCGGCTCTTAACAGCGAGGTCTTGAGAGCCGATGAGGGTGAAACGAAGTGAGTATGGAGCAACGCCGGAATGAAAGGACGGGAGGAAAACGGGAAGATCCCGGGGAAAACCCGCCGACCAGCTGCGTCGACCGGCACGAATCCCACATGCGAAAATACGGCATCGACCTCACCAAGAATCGAACCCGGTTCGCCCAGGTGGGAGGCGAGTAGGCTAACCACTACACAACGTCGGCGCTCTCTGTGAACAGGACATCGTTTCAATAAACATGCACGCGAGGTACACTTGAAATATTGAGAGAGAGAGAGAGAGAGCCGGTAGTTCAACTTGATGTCAAGTAATGATAGTTTAAGGCCCCCGTCTACCTGGAACTTTTTTCCGCGTTTAGGCCGAGAAGCGCGGGAGCGATAAGGGCGACACTGCCACGCGCATCAAGTACGCCATCGCCGCTAAGCACAAGGCTCTGAACTGGCGTGCAGTGTTCTCGTCGTGCTGCGTGTACCTATGGGACTTTCAGCTTTGACCATATAATTTTATTAGTGGGAAGTCTTTAGGAAGGTTCAGTGCAGGCGCCTATAGTAGTTTTGTACGTATCTGATGCGTGCATTTTGAGCTACAGCGCCTTGGAAAGGCCGTTTTTTAGCTGTTTTGGAGTACTCTGAATTGATGTTTCTAACGTACGTGATATTTTGAAAGTACTTAACAGCTCTCGTCTGAAGTGTGTGTTCTTTTCGTAGATCAGCACGTTGGACGCACGCTTAACAGTTTCGTTGAAAAACGTGTATTTGGAACACTCTGCAACGCAGTTCAAGCGCCAGGTAGACGGGCGCCTTAAGAGCCCGTTTACAATTCCACTATCCAAAGCTGTGTCCTAGGACAAGAATACGCTGACTGATGCAAGTAAACCTCTGACGTCACGGAGCTGTCTGAAGCTCGCTTGTCTTAAGACAAGCCGTGTCCTAAGAAGAAGTATTCGTCAACTCTGAAAGTTTTAGTATTTACATGTTTCCGTGCAAATATATACCGAATCATAAAAGGTAAATTTTGGAAACGTACTTCAACGATATAATAGTCATATTTTAATATGACTTATATCAATAATAGCTATCAAATTAGGTAAATTACTTTATTAACTGAAACACAGCATTAAAATAAATCGAGAGAAAACAATACCGCAACCGTACTCTGCGCTGAAACTTAATGTGTATTGAATTGCGTTTAAATTATATTTCAAATGGCCTGTTCATAAATACAAGGGGGGGGGGGAACCCCCCAAGATAAATTCGCTTTCGGCTGTGTAGGCCTACTCTGATCAAGTGGCAGTTTAAGAAAGCCCAGGTTTAGGGACACCGGAATTGCAGACCACATTTGTCACTTGGCACTGAGATTGGGACTCGTCTTAAGTTTACGTTTACGGCCGATCGTAGACGGGCCTTAGGACGCAGCATTCGACAGGAGCCAGCACATCTCGCTCTGCGTCGCCCTCCGGACCTTTCTCCTTCTTCGGGCCCCGGACACTAAATTGCTTTCTAGGAACCAATTTCTACACTACGTGCGTGGACGACGAGGGAAAGGCGAAATGAATCACGAATGTAATGGATTGAAAGAGAGGTCCGACCAGGAGAAGCGAGACAAGCGAGGTAAAAGACAAGACTTCGGGTGGGTTTTTAGAAGACGATCTGAGGAGTCGGCGAAGGAAAATGAAAAGTTAGAGACAAAAGGGGAAGAAGCCCTTCAAAAGAAGCGGAAGATAAATGATGAGCAGGAGAGGAAACATAATGGTTGCGCAGTGGAAAGGGGGGAGGGGGATGGGTGGGCGGTTCTCATTGGCTAAAAGGGGAAGACGGAAGGAAAACGGCAAAACAGAAGAATTTCCCTCGGCATCACAAAGAAAAATAAGAAAGAGGGAGGAAAAATTGCAGCGTTTAGTTACATCCAGGATATTCCTAACTGCAACAGCGATCTACGGGACCCTCTGCTCTCACGTCCCTAATGCCTTCGGTTTGATTCTACACCTCGTTACAGAACAGCCGAGTATAAAGAACCAGAATTCNGCTCTCACGTCCCTAATGCCTTCGGTTTGATTCTACACCTCGTTACAGAACAGCCGAGTATAAAGAACCAGAATTCGCGAACAGAAGCACCAAGAAGTCACAGTAGTCTAGTCCTTTGATGTGGGCGTACCCGTTCGCCTATTGGCTGCCCGTGGCTCTGGAAACGGACTTCGTGTCTGATTAACTACTGCATGCTGNTGGGCGTACCCGTTCGCCTATTGGCTGCCCGTGGCTCTGGAAACGGACTTCGTGTCTGATTAACTACTGCATGCTGCGGAAGGTTCCCTATTGGTTCGACTGCTGGCTGGTGAGTAGGTTGCCTAGGGATGTTGATATCGGAGAAAGATATCGATATATTTTAGGTTGTGTATTTATAAAAGTACGTATTCCGAAACGGTATGTTGAAGANGACTGCTGGCTGGTGAGTAGGTTGCCTAGGGATGTTGATATCGGAGAAAGATATCGATATATTTTAGGTTGTGTATTCATAAAAGTACGTATTCCGAAACGGTATGTTGAGGAAAAAAAAACATCGATTTTTCGGTACATTGGAATCCGATATTTTATGTGTTAAAGGACTTGATAAACGTAAAATTAATAGGAATATTACATATTGAGGACACGAGGCATTGCAGAAAAATGCGGCGCATGTTTCTGGTGCATGTTGCTAAAGTAAAGATAGTAATTTACTAATTCAATTCATGTATTCAAAAATGAGCTTATTAAAGGAGCATTTTAGAAATATTTATTTCCGATACCTGCAAAAAGATATTGATTTCAATAAAATATTGTTGAAATATATAGACTATGTCGATATATCGTTGATATATCTAATATCATCATTTCGATATATCGATATATTTTTCAACATCCCTAGGTTGCCAGGCGCTGATTGGCGAACGGCGTCCTGGCATTTTGCGAGCTTGTGCGGCTGGTGATCGAGGTACAAACGATTGTTTCGTCTCAGAATTCTTAAGTACTCTGTGCCCGTAAGTGAAAGAAGCAGTTTATTCCGCAGACTGCAGTTCCCCGTGCCAGCAAAATGGCGTCACTGGCCAACAGCACGACGCAACACAGATCTTCGATCAGTACCCGGCAACATTCACGCAATGCGGCAGACCGGCCAATAAGGAATCTTTTTGCAGCATGCAACAGCCAATCACTTCCCCAGAGACACGCGCAGCGTATTCAAAGACTGGGTACGTTTACTTCAAAATAACCGCCGCGACATTCCATTTCCGTGTACTTACCTGTTATGTGATGTGGTCGTACGTACACTCTCAACTCGAATCAGTGGGGAACCATTGATTCGCAGTGAAATCCAACCACGCGTGTCGGTGTAAATGGTTCCACTCGTAATTGGTGGAAAACCACTAGCTCTTTCACTGAAACAATTTCACTGATTGAATAAGCAACGGCCAACTGCGTGTGGCGAATTAATTTTTTTTAATCGAATTTTAGCCACATAATTACGAGAAATAAACATATTCCCGATAGTCGCCGTTTATATTGTGCAATTAAATGTAATTTAAAAAAAAGTGAAAAAAGTTGGTGTCCAGGACTTGAACTCCCATTTTCCTGCTTCTAGACCTTGCTTAACCAATCGAGCAATCACGCCAAAATCGTATTATAGTGGATTATCGAAAATATGTAGGTTTAAATTTTACACATTTCTTTTCGTTTCTAATTTGATTGGTAACCTTTGGATTGTTAAAACAAATAAAGAAAGTTGCAAAAAATGATTGAAAGACTAAATGTTCATGTTGCCTCGTAAAATTGCATTATAAAAAAAAGAAACTAATTATATATATATTACTGGTGCTATTAGTTAATGCGTTATTTCATTTGATAAACGTTGTTAAATTAATCTGTCAAAAAAACAAATCACTGAAATACAGTGAACGAAATTGTTGATGAATCGGTGAAAAAAGTCACTGAATCTTTAAGTGAAGCAAAACTGACATTTTTTTTACTAATTCATGATTTAAATTGATTGAAGCGTTTGTTGAATAAGTCAAATGATGCTAACTGATTTAATCAGTAAAANCACTAATTCATGATTTAAATTGATTGAAGCGTTTGTTGAATAAGTCAAATGATGCTAACTGATTTAATCAGTAAAATTCTGACTGATTCAGATTTGGAGTGTATGTAATCCGAAAATGGTAGTTTGTACACTGTAAAAAATGATTGTAAATTTTACTGAGATTTTTTGCACATTTTTTTGCACATATACAAGACTCTGTATAAGTACAATTTACATCCTTTGTAAAACGTCTTCTTTGTAGCGTTACAAGAGCCGCATGTGTAGTACAACGAGAAAAACAATTTGTAACGACCAGAAATTACTTCTAAGCCGCGAAGTCAAAGCCACTGACTATTACATTATGCGACTCTCGTTTCATTTAAACAATTTTTTTTTCCGAATGACGTACTGTTAAATATGTTTTGGTTTAATGTGCTTTCGAGTGTAAAATACTTCATTGGCATATACTTTTCTTTCAGAGCTCATATGGTCACGCTGTTATATGTATTATACCTGCGCAGTTATTATTGGAACCAAACCAACATGTTGTAATGATAATTTGTTGGTTTGCAATAACAGCAATTGATTTTCCCGTCGCAATTTCAGAAAACAATATATTCTACAATCACAAAACTCCATCTGTGCAACGGTTAAATCTACCTGCAGACTTAAAAGTCCTGAAATTCAGTATTTTCGTAAATTACCCACCTTAATCCTTTCCAAGAGGTAAGGTTATTATAATACTGTCCGAGATAAACTATAATCATAATGAATGAAGTGAACGTGTTGTTACGAATTATCTGTTATGCCAATTTATACCTGAAATGGGCTATGGGCGTAGCTAAATAATGAGTCATGATTAAACAATTTTTGACTATTGATCGGGGGAGCTTAAATGGAATAACAAGATGCTAATCAACTATAATAAGTTTTATTTCCTCACGCAACTACTATTACAACCTAATTGGAAAGTCCCCACCTTGTTCATGTTGCCGGAGGCTGATTCTAGTAGGAGGTTAACGACGGCCGGACACACCCATCTCCACGTCTTCTTGATCCGCTGCCCCGATGACAAAAGGGGGATCACTCCCAGTGTTACGTTGGCCTATATCGGGCGCGTTGTTTAATATTTTCGGCCCCGTTTACTGACCGGTGGAGGGAGTTTCTGCAACTGTCTTTCGCAAGGTGTTNGCGCGTTGTTTAATATTTTCGGCCCCGTTTACTGACCGGTGGAGGGAGTTTCTGCAACTGTCTTTCGCAAGGTGTTGTTGCAGTCATGCTCGTGTCCTGGTTCCATGTTTGAAGGTGTGATTAGGCAGGCCGTTCAGCTAAGGCCTGTTCACATCATAACAGTGCGGTAAAGTGTGTGCGGTTTAATACAGAAGTTTCGTGTTCAAATCTTGGTGCCGGATGTTTTTTTTTTTTCGAATATAATTAGACAAATTTTCCTCCCATATAATTTTTTTATCGCAGCTGTATTGGTGAGTAATGCAAAAATAATATTGTTTCCACTTATCGACAATGAAAAATGAAATAAAAGCCTTAATTAAAAATATTATAAAAACATTTATTGTAATTTTTATAAGAAAACTTTTTGTACCGCTATAAAAAAATGAGCAACTTATTTCCAAACAAATTTTTTTGTAAAAGTTTTTTAACACAAGTTTTTACAGGTTATTATTTCTTATATTATTTATTATTGTTGAGTTAAGAGATTCTATAGATGAAATAATACTTCATGATAAATTATATCTGAATAATCTGATTACCGTCGTCGCATTCCAACCAAACCTCACTGCAAAAATTGTTATATTCTTACAAGCAAATCTATAGAAACTAACTGCCAAGATAATTTTTGAAAAACTACAAATACATAACAGCAAATTTCACAACACTTCATTGTCGAATGTGTGAAACTAGAAATAAAGTTTAACAAGCAGAGTACCACAGAGTACTTGATGATACAGAGATGAAATGGTGGCGTCAACTGCGAACTCCAGCAACACACGCTGGCAAAATGGCGTCACAGGCAAACTGACGGAACGTTGTTAACCAATCAGAGCTGCTGAAGACTAACTTGCCAGACGGCAGCACGACCAATACGGAATATTCCATAGCGTGCAATAGCCAGTCAGACTCAAGGCACGTTTCCATAATACCGTCGCACGCGGCCAATGAGCGATCGAGTTCGCTCACGCCAGAGGAGCCGCCACTCCATTTCGCTTCTATATACTTGCCTAGCCGCGCAAACAGAAAAAAAAAGGGGGGGCGGCGGTGTAGTGGTTAGACTGCTCGCCTCCCACTAAGGCGAACCGTGTTCGATTACCGGGCGGGTTAATCCCGGATTTTCGCAAGCAGGAATCGCGACGAACGATGCCACTGGTCGGCGGGGTTTTCTCGGGGATATCCCGTTTTCCCCGCCCTTGCATCCCGAAGCTGCTCCATTCTCACATCATTCCACCCTCGTCGGCTCTCAAGATCTCGGGTGTTGAGAATCATCCAAATTTCTCCACCCACTCTCCCACATGCGAAAATCGAGGAGTGACCCCGCCGGAAATCGAACCCGGTTTCGCCCAGGAGGGAGGCGAGCAGTCTAACCACTACACCACCGCTGTAAAAATACATGTCACATGTAATGCTAGAAGAAACATTTTGACACATAATTTTCATAGAACTTTTGTATGTGAAACGTGCAAAAATATTGTTTTACAGTGTAAGAAATGGCATGGGAAGAATATCTTATTTCTATTGACTATTATTTTTTTATTGTTTCTGTAGAGTGTTCGCCAATGAAGACGCGTGCCTGGGCCCATCATCGCTCGGTCACGTGTGTGGGTGGGCCCACCGGTTCACGCGAGGGCTACATAATGCCTCGCCGGGCCGCTAATTGAATAACTTACTCGGCCCAGCGAGCCGGCAAACTGCGAGGACGGGAAGGCGCCAGCGGCATTCTTTTGATGTTGCCGGTCTCTCCGTCGCCCGCGGCCGTCCTTTACCCATCGTTTGCCCCTACAACAAACTCCCTACAAACCTCCCCCCTCCCCCCAACCACTAACAGGTATTAATTTGCAGCGAGTTCCCCCATTAAAACTTCGGTTTACCTGCTGCCGTAAATTGGTTTCGTTTCGACCCGGCGGAAACTGCAACAGAACATCTTCCAAGCTGATTTTATTTTTTTTTACAATTCTGTAGATTTCTTTTACACGCAATTACGACAGTCATCGGAGAAACTAGCGCCCAACAACTGCCAGGGTGTTGCATTTTCAACCAGTCCTGAAAAACGTCTAGAACTTTACGGCACCCACAGAATTAACGCGGGCTTAATTATTTTTTTTTTTTTACGTCGCGACCATACGGGTCAAAGTAATTTCTACACTCACCGAGTGTTTCGTATTGCGTGAACTTGCGGATCCATTGGACGTTATCAGGCCCTGATTCGGACAAGGCTTGAGTCATAAGTCATAAGAGGGGCGGACAACACTCGGGATTATCAACTCTTTCAGACACACTTCAATTTACAAATTCAAGTGTTGCAAAAAAAATATTTTATGAAGAGCGCTGTACTTACGTCAACACAGCACTTGTTTCGTTGTCACAGCTGTAGGCTGTATGTTATACTACAGTTATACGAACCAATTACGACTTAGAACAGTAAGACGGTTTGCAAATAATTTACCCACGGGTAAGCTCATTAGTCGTTAAGCTTCGCAGTGTACAGCACTCACCAAAAATTACCCACACGTGCGTAATGCACGCAACTGTGCACACTGGGTATAAATGAGTTAAGTCCTAATTCCGGAGAGCTCAAGGGCACAGTTACTACCTCCATCACCAACCAAGTAACATTTCTCCTCGTCAAAACGTGATAAAAAATACCGATCAGTGCCAGAAAAGCACGACGATGTTTTGAAGGTTAAACTGAATAGGTCGTGGTAGATAAATTAACGCTGAACACATTAATCGAGTTTTACTGCTTTCTGGAAGTCAGTATATGAAAATCAACAAAGATCAATCCTAAGTAAGTGACGAGTGGTGTAACATGAATGTTTTTAAATACATACATTTCAAATACTGGACGACGTGTGTAAATAAATATTTCAAGTTTTACAGCTTTACTTTTCCGTTTCATGTTAAAATTAATTTATGCCATTATTAAGCATCAATTTATGCATTAACAAACACTGTTAGTATTCTAACTGTCGCAAAAATTACAACAAAAAAAAAAACTCTCGAACTGTATTTTCGAACGAAAGCAATCCAATGGGAGGCCAAACAAATGTATACAGTTAATTCAACTAAATATTTTATTGAGGGTGTAATTTTTTTTTGTCTCGACACAGAAGTTTGGTTTATTCAATCTTGTATTTTGTTGAAGGATCAACATTGATTTTGTTACTTTCGAAGTTTTGTTAACTCAAGAAAATATTTTGTTGCGACAACTAAATATATTCTTGGCCTTATAGAAACAAGTATTTTGTTGGCAGGAAGCAACCTTTCTCTCGGCGTCACCGTGACATAAGGAGTATGTAAACAGAAGTGTGATTACAATGGTCGAGGTGGGAGTAGCCGTGATATGGTATTGTTGTGGTTAATATGAGAACCTCGTATTTGATACGAATCCTCCGAGATGGCTTGGAATGATTANATGATATGGTATTGTTGTGGTTAATATGAGAACCTCGTATTTGATACGAATCCTCCGAGATGGCTTGGAATGATTAGATAAAAACTGACTTGCCTCGAGGAAGGATGAAGCTGTGAGTTGAGACATACGAGACGGCCCGACTTTTTAGCAATGTTTTCTCGGGAAAGCCGATAGCATAGTATGATTTGTGACAACCATCGATGCATGGTTCACGATTAAAATTAGTTTTGCCAGTAAACCACACTGGGGTTCGGTTTTGGAAGGCCGTGGTGGTGGGACCACGCCAGCTTATGCCGGGAAACATTGTTTTAAGTAATGGCCAGTTCGAAACACCGAACATGCAATCACGCAGAAGCGAAACGACGTAGGGCGTCCCTCCAACGCAGGTGTACTCGACCGTACATCGTCGGCGCGATGACCTTGAGAACGAGTCTTGAGTTTGACAGGCTGTTTCATGCTGCTGAAGTGAGTGAAGAGATTTGATTGGCTCTCAACATCGAGGGTCTCGAGAGCAGCGAGGTGAGTATGGAGCAGCGCCGGAATGAAGGGGCGGCGGAAACGNGCACGATTCCCACTTGCAAAAATCCGGGAGTGGCCCGGCAGGGGATCGAACCCGGTTCGCCTTGATGGGAGGCGGGCAGTCTAACCGCTCGGCCACCGCGGCCCCTATGTGCTAGGATATGCAGGGGGATCCGTTGTTACAGTTTCGCTCGTGCGTGGCAAGGAACGGGCGTGCGTGGGTTTTCAACCCTAAGGGAAGGGCGGTGTCTAGGAGAGCGCTTCTAACAGGTAGGGGGTAATAGTTCATTTCTATTAGCTAAGTGGTCGGTCACGTCGTAAAAGAAAGCGTGGCGGTTGCTTCGCGTCATCGCAGCGGAAGCGAGGGAGATCCCGCCGTATTCATGATTCAACACGCGAGAGCGGAGAGCAGCATTTTATTAATTCAAATGGGGATTCCAACGGTGCGCGGGATCTCTTGGGAGACTGGGCACGACGNCAGGAAAACAGACAGAAGAGGAGTGGCGTAGAGTTCCCTTTGATATGGGCACAAATTACTGGACCCTTCCAGAAACAGATACATATATAACTGTAGGCGTTGGCAATGAACAGATTATTTCGTTCAGTATAGAGTGGAGTGGGTTGAGCGGTTCTTAATAGCGTGGGGCAACGCCGGAATGCGAGGGCGGGGAAAACGGGATATCCCTGAGAAAACCCCCGGCCAGTGGTGCCGTCCGATACGACCACGTGCGAAAATCCAGGAGCGACACAGTCGGGAACCGATCCCGGTTCGCCTTGGTGGGAGGCGAGCGCTCTAGCCGCTGCTCCACCACGGCACCATGTAATTGTGTAGGTAGTGCCACCTGTTTTTACGCGAAAATATTCCAGGATTACTTGTACTCCAAAACACTAGACCTCAGATCCACTGTCACGCATTACAGGTGTCTGTCCGCGAATCACGGACACTCAGTATCGGAGTTACTTAATTCTGATTGGCCTAGTCAGGTAAGTAACTGTCTCCCGATAAAGGCACGTGGCCAATAACCAAAGGAATGACATAGGACATTGGAGTCTAGCCTTCACGTAAATGTTTCCGCGAAAAAACCGGAGGCCCTAGCTATTAATAACGTTTTCTCCGTAAATTTTACATAAATCTCCGCGAATTCACGAAACATGCCCATAAACCTGTAAGTTTTTTTTNTAACGTTTTCTCCGTAAATTTTACATAAATCTCCGCGAATTCACGAAACATGCCCATAAACCTGTAAGTTTTTTTTATATCTTCTCTTTATAAAAAGAGGTAACAAAAAAAGCGTTTTACTTTCGTTATGTGGGTGTTTCACTGTGTATAAAAATGACTGTAACGTACAGTAATGAGCGTGCATCATCATAATTTACAGTTCATCGCCAGCCTCCAACTGACGTGAATGCCCGTTATGCAAAACAAAAATCTAAATCCGAATCACTAATTTCACTCAATATAATTTTTCTACCGAATCTTTGGTTAATGAACTGCTATCTATTGGCGAATAAGTATAATGCGCCGAGGTCTTACCGGCAGGACAGTGAAATTCACTAGGAATCAGTATAAACCACTGTTTTATCGGTGAATATCAGCNACCGAGGTCTTACCGGCAGGACAGTGAAATTCACTAGGAATCAGTATAAACCACTGTTTTATCGGTGAATATCAGCAAATAAAATCATCAGTAAAATTTCGCTGATTTAAGTGCAGCAGTTTCAACAGATCTGCAGGAAAATCCGCTTATTTAGAGGAGTTTTAACTATTTCGNTTCGCTGATTTAAGTGCAGCAGTTTCAACAGATCTGCAGGAAAATCCGCTTATTTAGAGGAGTTTTAACTATTTCGATTTTAGAGTGAATACCCCAAGACCCAAAGCAGGTATCGGTACGCACGGATTTTTCTTTCTTAATTCTACTGTGTCTCCTTTCCCCACATACACCAGACTAAGGTTAGTTCTATCTAGGNTTCGCTGATTTAAGTGCAGCAGTTTCAACAGATCTGCAGGAAAATCCGCTTATTTAGAGGAGTTTTAACTATTTCGCTTTTAGAGTGAATACCCCAAGACCCAAAGCAGGTATCGGTACACACGGATTTTTCTTTCTTAATTCTACTGTGTCTCCTTTCCCCACATACACCAGACTAAGGTTAGTTCTATCTAGGTTAAGAACTCAACGAGTTGGGGCATTCCCAATGTTATTTTGGAAAGTTGCGACTAGCCACTCAGTTGAAGCTCGCGGACCAAAGGATTGCAATTAAGAATGAACCACATAAGCCTGACAAATTAACTTTTTCTTTGAAAATTAACTATGCTATCAACCAATTACTCTGGTTGTATATAATAAAAATTAGTAATAATATTTACAAATATGTTTAAATAATTGATTTAATGCACATCCATTCCAGCCACGAAAGTTAACCTGTTTTATAACTGAAATAATTAAACATAAAACAAATTATTAAAAATATGTTTTTAACATTATTACCATATTTTGCTACATACAACCATAGTAATTATTGCGATTGCTCTACTTGAAAAAGGTTTTTTTTTTTTTTTGTGCCTTCAAAATAAAAATACGGCAAACTTTATTTAANACTTTATTTAATTAATTTTTATTAAATGATTTGAGATAATTAAATTCTAGCAAAATATTTGCATGTTTATATTCTTTCATATTGTTAAAAGACGCTAGAGGGGCATATCTCCGAGTTTGTGAGGGATGGAGATCTTAATAAAAATAAAATTGATACATGTGATTCAAATTTAGTTACACAGCTATTTTCTACATCAATTATCTATCTCTGCTATTACTCTTTTTATTACTCTCAGTGAACGCAATATTTAATAATGCCTATCTCAATTCTAATTACAGTCATTCTCAATGTGTCTATATTGTTAGTAGTCAATTATTTCACACTCATAATTTACACACGTTGAGTCTGTCTGTTGCTATCATTTGTAATGTCTTACACTCAAGCATCCAATCCAATATTCCTGCCTGCCAGTCTCACTCTTCACTGTACCGAACCTCGCAGTACGCAAATTTCACTCAAGCTGGTCACTTTCGTCACCACTAGTTGCTCTGCTGGCTCGTCGTCTGTCGCCAAAGGTCGCACAACTGCCCAGAATTTCAACTCTCATAAACTCTGCTCGAAGGCCGTCGATGCTTTAATAATCCAGCCAAGATCTGGAAAGTTCCCCGCACCCCGAGTCACGCTGAGAGAAAGTAGGGCATTATACCAGAACATTCCTTCGGATAAACGCAAGAATTCAAACTGCCAAAGAACAGGAGCGTGCGCGACACGCAGGCTTATCACGGCGGAACGCAGAGGAATGCGCGGCGGCACGTCTTTTCTACCTTGAAGAGTTTGTATTACTATCGCTCGCCTGTCCTTCAAACATTCCTTCATAACTCGCCGCCCACTTATATCGCTGTCCTGTCCTTATCTTTCGCTCACCCGCGCGTGACAGGTCAGGGGAAGCGATGCAAAACAGCGAGCACATAACTGTATGCAATACAAATCGTACTTCTCTGGCAATACCGTAGCGCGCGTACTACATATTAAAAAGTCCTGCATGTTGAGCAGTCGGGGGCGTTGTTTCAACGGATGCCAATAGTAACTATTGTAACATAAATTACGTGAGACCATGAACTGTACTATGCTCATCCGCGGTAGGGCCTTTATATATGTAAGACGATCAATGCCATTACTGGTCACCGCTCGTAACTGGTGGCCGAGCTTAAAGATATTGCTTTCCTCTATATTTTTACTTTGGTTTGTATATTGTTTGGGAATAGTATTAGCAGTTGTTTTTAACCGTCACCTATGTTAATTCCGTTTTTCTCTCGATATTCTACAAGAGTGCAGTTAGTGAGATGATACTTAAATTCACCTTAACTGATTTTCCAATACCCGGAAATACTCAAGTCATACATATTTCCTGCGCAAATGTAAGTGTAAACAAATCAACTTACGGATTAAGCATCTCTTATCACATTTCCGTGTCTGCCAATCTTTTAACACCAGTAGTTATAAGAGGGTGTTTCAATATGCCGACTGAGTTATGGAAACGACATGGTGACATGCACACGCTTACATACAGATCCCGATATATACTATACGCGTCAGCTCGGACCAGCAACTTTTCCAATAAAAAAAAAAGTAGGTCACGGCATATGCGTATCGTGCCTTGTTATTCACGACACACGGATGTAAAGTTTCCTTCTTTCATTCTTCTTCACCTCCCTCTGCCGCGAAGACACACTGTCCGGGAGATCACCAAAGGGCATTTCTTCACCCCCTCTCTAAAAAACCCTTTGCTTGTTTATGTCATTTCCTCCAGTCGTGGGTCATTTCCTATTGATACTGTGGCTGTGATCTTTTCTTCCTCTTCAACAATAGGCATTCCACCTGAACAATTTCGGGCCGGTCGTCAAGGGAGAGTTTCGATGGCTTCCTGTCAG
>NQII01001065.1:369676-400378 GCA_002778355.1 Clitarchus hookeri | reverse complement strand
CAGCCGCGAACTTCAAACGGGGAATCAACGTTAAACGAAATACCTTCTCATTGCGTCAATTTTAAAGACAACTATTTCAAACAAAAAGCCTTCTACGTGAAATGTCTTAAGGAATGTCACTACGTTAAGACATCTTGCCGTTTTGAAGCTTGTGTGTGCAGTTTCCTTTAAGCGGTAAGAGAAAAGTAAGATTGTATGCATGTGGTTGAATCTGCGACCTTCCATCGCGTGTAGTTAAATGCCACAGCATTTTGACGGAAACGCTGCACGCACGTCTTGCGCGTAAGGGCGACGAGGCGCTAAGGGCGCGTGTTAGTGTCGACCGTATCGCTCCCTCGCTTCTCGATCTTGAACGCGCGACTACATAGTATTTCTTAAGGCTCGTTTTCACCTATTACACGGAAGTTCTTCGTTTTTGGTGCCATAATTTCAGTTTTAGATGTATTATTGGAAATGTTTGATTGTACGAAACGTAGAATTTACTAGCCGTTTAACACCTGCGTATCTAATTTTCACTGTGTGCTATTTCCTGCTTGGCAAAAAGACAGGAACTGATTAATGAAATATAAACACAATTAAAATTAAGCACAAAAATAATAAACAACTCGTAAAATGTAAATTTTCTGATATCGTGAATTGTCATGAATCCAAAATTATGACGCGGAAACGAAGATTTTCTGGATTTCAGTAAATAAATGTTCTGGGGATACATTTTTTCTTCTTTTTTTTTCAGAAAAGTTAAAAACTAATCATCTAGTGCCGTACAGGTTTGCTTTTATCATATTAAGTGTGGCTAAAAAGAAAATATTCGTGAAAAAAATAACTCATTTTTAGAGCTCGTTTGTGTAGTTTATTCCAGAGGTAGGCCTGTAGTTAAATCTGTGGGCTTTCATCGAGTGTAATTATCGCTTTATTATTTTGGCAGACACGCGCTTGACGTCGCCAACCTTCTTTTGTATTTATTTTAAGATTGGACTACGTTTCCTGGGCAAAATTATTCATCACGTCATTGATTCACTCACTTTCAAACCACAAACGCATGCGATAGAACAAGATTCATAATATAAATTAAACACCACTTTAAACACGGTTTCATGCAAATATTCACGAAAATGCACGTGGCATGAAAAAAAACACTTGTTAAGGCTAATTCTGCTCTAGAATAAATCCCTACGCTTGTGAAGACCACATGAACAAAGAACAGTGTGCAACCGCCATCAGAACGAAAAAAAAACATAAAATCAAGCACGTGTTTCTACGCTATCTAAAGAGAAACGCTACACAATAGTTTATTGTATACACCTGCAAGTGATGCGCATGTAGTAAATATTATGTTTAGATATGCAACAATTTAATAAATGTCGAGGTTGTAAGACCGTAGAAGCTGAACTTCAGGAATCTTCGGTAAGGATTCGCTTTCCCTATTCGAGTTGACAGGGACTGAGACCACAGATTAAAGATGGGGCTAACCGGTGTTTTGTCTTCTGCGCATGAACCCAACCAATACTAACCCACCCCACACCAATACAACTGTCAAGATCGCACGGCCAACAGTGATGAACGAGTTTGTTTGTATCTTAGTTCTCGAAAGACCAGCACTTTTTATATGAAAAAGATATTTTCACTAATTTCAATTTAATCAAACCGCTTTGCAAATTGGCGAGAGGAAATGCTGCAAAACTTTTCCAAGCGTTTGTTTACGTAAACAGAGCTCTAACCTCAAATACTGTTCACGTAGTTCATGGTACTCGTGTTGGCAGAAATGCAAAGTCGATTTGTGCAGCTAGCGCGATCACTCCACTCCATATTCACAGTACGACTGAGGCCGTGTCCCTATTTAAACACTACTCTTTCGAGAGAGCACTCTTCGGTACAACCTAGGCAGAGCACTGCATCCCTCGCGCCCTCACTCGGTGAAATTGAGAAAACCACTCCCTCCCGTTTCTATCCGGCTTCACGCAGACAGATGAAGCCAGAAGGCACTGTTTTTTCGCGAAAATATTCCAGGACTAGTTGTACTGCTAAACACGTTAGTTCAGAAACAATTTCGTGGTTGGAGGATGTCAACTTTCACGCGTCTTACCTCTCCGCCAGCCATTCACTGACGTTCGGTGTCGGGGTAGCTCAAGTCTGATTGGCCCAGTCGAGTATGTGATGTCTTCTCGCACAGATGCATGGACACAGCCGAAGGAAATTTGCAAGTGCGCACGTCCGAAGTTGAAGTATAAACCTGCGCGTAAATATTTTCGCGAAAAACATGCTCAGGAAAGTTTACAAATAATTATAAATAGGGCCAGTGACTTTTCGCGTAAAAATCGGAGCACACAGTAGACTTCAATACTATATACACACATCAGCTGTTGTTATACCTCCATTGGCTGCTGGTGCCGTGTCCGTCTTTGACCAAGCCACTCAGGACTAAGTAACTCCGACACTTGAACCTTCGTGATTCGTGCGCAAACTGTTAACATGGGCCATAAAAATGTTTAGCCAATCAAAGAAGCTGGACGACCCTACAGTGCTTTGGACTGTTATCTTGTCTCGAAATCTTTTCGCGAAATATCACTTATGCAATATAATTAAAAAAATAAAAAACAGTATAAATAACGTACATTATAATAGTGCTTATGTTTAACCAAATGTGGCAAGATTAAGTTAAGTTTTTTTCTTTATTAACATTTCCTACTTTTTATTTGTACATTTTATTTCGTTTCGGTGGTGCACCTGTTCTTTGTCTGGACATCTTTGTCTTGAGCTCGTTGCTCGTGCCTCGTGGATGTAAAGTTGTTTTAGCGTGTGTGCTGTAATTAAGCAATGCAGAAATAGTTTGTATTCCAACCAATGTGCATTTTAATTGTTTTATAACGTCGCGAAGCATGGATGAAACATAAACTTTCCAAACAGCCACAAAACTGTGATTGTTGAGGTTGAGGTTTGCATTTTAAAAATACAGTTGAATTCTTATGTTAAAGAAGTGTTACATTAAAAGTTTGGAAAAATATACCTACCATGAATTGATAAATAATAAACGCCAGATTTGCATGTTTTTTAAAACAAAAAAAAATCTAGTTTATTAAAGGCGATTCTTTTATCAGATAGTACGGCGATGTTGGCAATACAGCCGTATTATTGTTCGCAAATAAATACGACAGCTTGGCGTCTTCCTCCCTTCCTTCCCTGTGCCCTGAACCAGCTGAGACAAGACCTGAGACCTGGGGCTGGTTGGTACCTGCTGGCAGGCCGGGTAGGGCCCGCGTCTTTGTCGGACAAGAATGCGCCCCCTCGCCTTCTGGCCGGGCTTCCCTCGGGGGCAGAGCCCCCTCATGGGCACAGGAAACACCTGTCAGGCCACCACGCCAAGGCCCCGACAGCCATGTGAAATACAACACACACTACCAGAGGAGAGAACCGGACCTGCGCGCACGCCATGCCCTGCACCGCGGCAGAGTTCCCTTCGTTTCCGATATCCGAGGGACGTTCAGTCCGCAGACGAAACGAACGGCTTCACTGTAGCCTCCGAACGCTCCTCCCCAGGCAAGGGGGTTATGATGTCGCTGCTAGCTGGGGAAGCCAGCGGATTGATAACGAACATACAATATCGCAAGATTCCGTTCTTTGAGAAGCGATTTTACTGGTGTATAGCTAGTTCATTCGGCGACAAGCTAGAATCCACAATCCTTTCGTGTACTCGAGCCGCAGTTAGTTGATCATTGGTTGTTGCTATGGTAAACACTGACCAGGTAGCACGGGATTCGTGCCTTGTTTTCCCTACTGGTTCGTTATTGTTCGAAAGTCGTCCGGGGCGTGTATAACAAACTGCGGTGCTCCAACAGAAGCGGAACTCCATGGGCACATGCGGATAAAGTTTAACTTGTCCTTAAATGAACTCGTGAAATTTCCGGGTCTGTTCGTATAGATAAAGGCAGTGATATTTCGCTAAAAGATTTCGAGACAAGATAGAGTCCAAAGCACTGTAGGGTCGTCCAGCTTCTTTGATTGGCTAAAAGAATGTTCTGGCCCGTGTTAACCGTTTGCGCACGAATCACGAAGGGTTCAGTGTCGTAGTTACTTAGTCCTTAGTGGCTTGGTCAAAGACGGACACGGCGCCAGCAGCCAATGGAGGTATAACAACAGCTGATGTGTGTATATAGTATTGAAGTCTACTGTATGCTCCGATTTTTACGCGAAAAGTCACTGGCCCTACATATAACGAACACGTTTCTCGTGCAACATGGCTTTTCTTTATTGTACAGAGCGACCAAAACGGTTGACAACACGCATCACGACGAAGGAGGTGGAGGAGAGGGGCGGAGGGATGGGTGAAAACTGGAACAGGAACTTTATTTATTTACTTTCACACAGAAACATTTTTTTTTTTACGCTCGCACTAAAAGATGGCGAACACAGGGGGTGGGTGTTGGAAGTATATGCACTGAACGAGCATACCGGGAGATGGCTAGAGGATGCGGCTCGTTTGCTGTGGGGTTATGCGAGGGACGCTAAGGAGAGGGTTGGGGGTGTATGGAGGGAGTGAAATGTTCATTTCCCAGGCGACGCTGCAATCTACACCCCGGCACGGCCGAAGGGGCGACCCTAATGCGGCCTCATTAGCATGGCGACTGTATAAACACGGCGAGACCAACCCCTCCCCCCCCCCAACACGCAGGAGTTCATAAGCTAACGCGTTCTCGCTGATACCTCTGGGGGTGGCGGCGGCAGGGTGACAAAGGGAAGGGAGATCGCCCTAATAACACGAGCCCAAAAGGGGTTTCGGGGTGAGAAGGGGGCGTGGTTCGCATTTAGGGCAGGAAGGTGCCACGTTAAATCCCCTCGCCAGCTTCTGTTTACCACCGTCTTGTACATTCGCTTCAAGACCCAGAGATAAAGAATGGTAAGGGGTAGTCGAATGGAAGGGTGTTTTAGTTTAGCGAATGGCACAGGCATGTCGTGATATCAGCACATTAGTTGGTACATTATGATGGAGATGACGGTTTGTCACCGTAAAAGTTGACTGTTTGCTAGGATTTAACGTACTGTAAATATTTCCGACAGTTTTCTTTTATCATCGGCCGTCAAGCATGTATGGAGCTACTATTCCATTTTAATTGGGCCAATGAGGATTCTGATACTCTAAAGGAAGAAAGCTTGTTATTGGCCTGCAAAGAACTTAGCCGAGTCAAAACACTTCGTGATCCAATCATAAAAGGATAAACCAGCTATAGTGTTATGTAAAATATGTCGGCTCAAATTTTTTTTTTCGCGATTTTTCATCATCCCTAACTATGACTGATATTGGTAATCATGTGAAGCAATAACAACAAACCACAAGCAAACATCTAGGTTATTAATGCAGTCCATCAGTGTTGGAGTCACGCAGAGGGAATCGTCAGGGATCCCTTTACAGGGAGTCGGCGCACATTCTTTGGAAATTTGATCAACAGTTTGCTTACAAACGCCTCAGTCACATCGAGGGGACAATATTTTCCCCCGACTGTAGAGTAACTCATTGCATCTACCGTGCTATGTGCGAATTCTGTTAAGGGTTGCCCAGGTTTTTTGAGACAATTAGAACCTTAGTTTTTTTTCAATCGCGTTTTAATACGGAAAAAGCAAGACCATAATCCTAAGCATTTCAGACAGGAAGACAAAATGCCTTTGGTGCAGAGAGCTCAAAGTTCGACCACATCAAGATAAGAAATGCTAAAATGATTTTGTACTCTTGAAAGTTTTCCTTACGTAGACCTAAACAAAAGTCTTCATTAATGGATCACATATGTTGGCGTACCGAATGTCTGCAGGTTTTTAGAGATCGTATATACGTATATCAAGCACCTTTTTTTTTCCAAATAATTTAAGAAAATCGACCAAAACGAGAGCCTACCTATACACGAGTACCTCGCAGGTATAACTACTACGAGGCTTCGTTCAAGACGTCCATCCCACAGAAGCCCACAATACCCGCTTAGCGACGAATTCAACCTAATGGAAGCATGGACACAAGGCTGGGCAGAACAATCTCAAGCTCAACACCACATCTTGCATAATAGGAGGGGGTGGCCCTACCTTACAGCAGGTTAATAAAAACACCACACGCCGAATAAAAAAAAAAATATATATCCTATTCCATGCGTGCAGATGGGTATAATGATTTCACGGTTACTTCACACCTTTTCTGAAGCCCTACAAAAGTTCTACTTCCAGGATATTCCTCCGCCTCGTGCAAACTAAGATCAACCAAGTCTGGAAAACTACACCAAAGGACGACGCACCGAGTTCGTGCGCACTCAATTGTAATGATATGTTGCATGAGAACTACTTCTCACTGGGCGCTACCAACACACGTGTTTTCTCACTGTTTGTATTCATATTTATTATTTATGAAATATTATAATCTATGAATAAAATACTCGTAAAACCTTCAATTAAACGGAAAATAAGATACTTTCATGTTAACAGAGGTATAAAATCCTTTAATAACATGGAATATTTACGAAATAACCAAACACGTCATATATGGGGTGATTTATCAAAGGTTTGGTTCAGAAAGTGTGACTATATAGTCTATTCGCGGTTTCTTCACACTTTCTGAACCAAACCTTTGAAAAACCACACCATATATGACGGGATTGGTAGTTTCTTTATTATAGTATGTATCACTGCGTTTTATACACGTGTTAACATAAAAGTACTTTACTTTTGGTTGAATTTAACTTTCAATTATAATTTACCTACAAATAAAAATATTTCATTCGTAATTAATTTAAACAAAAAGAGCGAAAAAATAGGCGTGTTGCTAATTCCTAGTAATAAATAGTTGTCAAGCAAAATATTATTACACTGAGTGCGCACGAATGCGGTGCTTTGGCCCTCTGGTATAATTTTCTAAGCTTTGCTTGTATGATGCGGAGGGATATCCCGGTTGTAGAACTTTAGCAGAGCTTCAGAAAATATGAAAGTAACCGTGAATTGACTGTATTGTGAACACTCCATAAAATATACCTAATATGAAATTTCGTAGTGCTGTGACTTCGTGTCGTGTTCGTCGGAGTATTGTGATTCCAGCTTAACACTTTGAAGACTACGCCTGAGAGTAGCTCGGTCAAAACTGACGTGGATATTTCTGTGCTGGAATTAAAACGATCGACTGTACTGTATATCCTGTTATAAAGGAATGAACATGTGGTTGGATCGTGATAAACTCGGCAATACATTGTCTGGCAGTCGACCAATAATGAAAGGACTGACGTCAGTTTGACCACAAGAATGATGTGAATTGAGAACAGCGACCAATCGATAATAGTATCTTTACATTGGTGGATACATGCAAATCACGTATAACTTGGAATTAAAGCGAGTAAAAGTGTACAGGCCCCAAAGTGTTAAAATTTAGTGCAGAGAAGTACTCTCGCAGAAAGTGAGTGAAGAGATTTGGGCGGACCTCAACATCGAGGTCTTGAGAACCAATGAGGATGAGGAGACGAGGTGAGGATGGGGCAGCGCCGAAATGCAAGGGCGGGGGGGAAACGGGAGACCCCCGAGAAAACCCACCGGGCAGCGGCGTGGTCCGGCACGATTCCTACATGCGAAAATCCGGGAGCGACCCGGTCGGGAATCGACCCCGGTTCGCCTAGGTGGGAGGCGAGTAGTCTAACCACTACACGACCGCGTCCCCGGAAGCCACTGGATTAAAATACAGATGCTGCTTTGTGCTTTTATCCTCTCCCTCAAGGGGCCGCGGTGGTGTAGTGGCTAGATTACTCGCCTCTCACCAAGGCGAACCGGGTTCACTTCCCGTTAGGGTCGCTCCCGGATTTTCGCCGTGCCGGATTATGCCGCTGGTCAGCGGGTTTTCTCGGGGATCTGCCGTTTCCACGGCCCTTGCATTCCGTCGCTGCTCCACACCCACCTCACTTCTCTCAAGACCTCAATACTAAGAGCCGCTGGCATCTCTCCACTCTGGATTCCTGCAGAAAGACCGGGCGGTGGGCTCTACTGACCGACTCCCGCCCGAGACACAGTACGTGCAGACGAGAAGCAGAAGTAAGTCTGATCGCCGCGAGAAGCCAGCTGAACCCGACAAGCAGGCAGTCGTCGACGACCAGTCAGAGAAGCGATATCCCGCATCGGTCAGGCAATTACGTAGCCGGCGGACGCGGGGAACAGNGGGCACAGTTTTAATAAAAACAATAACTGGTCGCAGGCGCCCGATGCCAAATTTGGAACTGAACTGCCGCCCCGTAGCATCGTTCCGTCGAGGCGCAACGGCATCCGCTCCTGTGTGATAATTAATATTTTTTTTTTTTTACCTTCCCCTTTCGGTTTTCTCCCAAGCACCAGCCGCTGTAAAACCGACACACTCTGTGTTCGGACAAGGAAGTAAGAGAGACAGCGCCATTTGCAAATAAACCATGTTCCGAAGGTCGCAGATTGAGAGGCAGTACAGTAGGCTCTTTGAAATGTAAGCCGTTCGGCCACACATCGATTTCTGAGTTCAAGTGTTGCAATCACGAGAATTTTTTGGCATAGTCTGTTCACGGTGAAGTGGGTGCTTTTTAAGGCTCCCGCCTACCTGGAGGTGTTTCCCGCGTTTGTGGCAAAGACGCGCGGGAGCGATAAGGGCGACATTACCTCGCGCATCAAGTTCGCCGTCGCCGCTAAGCGCAAGGCTCTGAGCTGGCGTGGAGTGTTTTGACCGCATTGCGTGTACCTATGGGACTTTCAGCGGTGACATTATTTGTTGGTGGGGAGTCTGTAGGAATATTCAATGCAGAGCTCCTGAGTAGTTTTGTATGTATCCGACGCGTATATTTTTAGATACAACGCCATTTTGGAGTACTCAAAAATGGTGTTTCCAATGCGCGTGACGTCTAGAGAGCACTCGACAGCCCTCGTCTGAAGTGTGTGTTCTTTTCGTAGATCAGCACATTGGACGCACGTTTAATAGTGTCACAGAAAAACGTGAATTTTTAAACCCTTTGTAACGAAGTTCAAGCGCCAGGTAGGCGGGAACCTTAAGGCCGTGCTTTCTCCAGTTGTTGATAGTAAAAATTGCCATGTGACTAATAAATATAGGTAGGGGCAGTGATATTTCGCGAAAAGATTTCGAGACAAGATACAGTCCAAAGCACTGTAGGGTCGTCCAGCTTCTTCGATTGGCTAAAAAAATGTTCTGGCCAGTGTTAACCGTTTGCGCACGAATCACGAAGGTTCAGTGTCGGAGTTACTTAGTCCTGAGTGGCTTGGTCGAAGACGGACACGGCACCAGCAGCCAATGGAGGTATAACAACAGCTGAGGTGTGTATATAGTATTGAAGTCTACTGTGTGCTCCGATTTTTACGCGAAAAGTCACTGGCCCTAAATATAGCTCTCAAAAGTTAACTTGTTAGGCGACAATAAAATATAATTGCAAGGTTTTTAACCCTGCTTGAAGGAGCTTAAAAAGAGCTCACTATACCGTGAATAGCCTATACGCGCTTTATTTGTGCTCAGCGCTTATCTCGCAACAAGTAAATAACGTGCTGCGTGCTCCACGATACCCCAGAGCAGGTAAGTATAGTCGGTCTCACGACGAACGAGTGCACATTTGATTGACAGTTTTGTAGACTCCCGGTCACAGCTATTCGCTTGGCTTCAGCGGCGTCTCCCTCGCCACAGATGATGATGAGTACGTAAACACACTCACCTGACTGTCAACCTGCCCGGCATGTCGTCAGATAATATTATCTCATGGAAATAACTACACAAATTTTGCTTTCATGAAACGTCAGAAAGGTGCACTCTTCATTGAGACAGGCTGTACACGGAGACGAAATGGCGTGGCGGTTCCTTTGATTGGTCTTACCGATTGTCTGATTGGTTGAGCGAGGGTCTGGGAAGGGCCCTTGTGCCTTATTGGCTACTACGTTCTGAGGAAGATTTCCTACTGGCTGAGCACATTACCAAGCGACGATTGGCGAACGGCGTTCCGACATTTTGCTGGCGTGTGTGCCTGGAGTTTGCTATATGGAAGGTTATTTCACTTCTGTGTTCTAAAATATAATATATGGTAGCGTAGCCACAAAATAAATATGAATACAAAGGCGAAACAGCCGCTTATACCGAAAGCTCCACCAGCACACGCCAGCAAGATGGCGTCACCAGCCAGAAAACATGTCGGAATGCCGTTCGCCAATCAGCGCCTGGTGACCTACTTAACAACCGGCAGCTCAGCCAATAGCGAAACTTTCGCATCGCGCAGTAACCAATCAGACACAATACCCGTTCCCAGAGCCTCGGGCAGCCAATCGGAGAATGGGTACGCACAAATCAGAGGAAACGCCGCACAATTTCGTCTTTGTGTATGTATTTATTCTGTGGCTCCCGTTTGCTGTCTGGACTACCAATGGGTACATTCACTCTCATATTAACCAGGAATTTTAGTAATTTGCGTAAAACCGTCATCGGCAAGACGAAGTTTCCTTTCAATATAGTTCATTTCATATAAGAAGGCCACATTCTGACAGTCAGTGAGTGGCAACTTAATATATTGAAAACAACTAACGTCCCATTTACAAAATCCTGTATCAGCTGATGCACGAACGAACAAAAGTTAATATTACGTTGGCTATTCTGAGAGCAGTGCCGAAGCACATCACACAAGCAGAAAATACGCGCATAAGAAAGAGTTCGTACATTAATTAATACATTTTATTTTACGTGGTCATAAAACAGCAGTTTTTAGTTTTAGAAACGAAACTTCGTGATAAAATAGTAATGTATAGGTGTTCAAAATGAGATGCACAATAAAACGATACGTATCCAAATGTGACGAAAAAATCCAAAGTTTCCAGACTCTCAAACCAGGTGCTGCTATCTTGTGGGTTAAAAGTGCACCATATGTTGCAATATGCCCTTCCACGCCATCTGTCATCCATATCCCGAACTACATTCAGAAACATGTTATAGTTTTGTTGTTTAAAATAACGTATTCACGCGCATATATAAATAATTTTATTTTCCCGCGAGCTCTGTATAATTTTTAAAGTAACATATATTTCGTGTACCGCGTTTACGAACGACCCTACACACGTCCACCAAGCTCCGTTTACGAATGCAGCGCCACCCAAGCAGTTCACCAATTGCCGCATGTAGCAGCACCTCCTGGACGCACTGACTCGCCGCATCAAAGCCTATACTTTACACACCAGTTGATGGCGAATGGATACATAAACGAAAAGGCGCGGCGATTGTCAACTGTCAAGAAAGTGGCCTTCTTATATGGTACAGAATATAACATTTCCCGATAAACGCTACAAGAAATAAAAAGCCACGACGGTGTAGTGGTTAGACTGCTCGCCTCCCACCAGGGGCGATCCGGGTTTGATTCCCGGCGGGGACGCTCCCAGATTTTCGCAAGTGGGAATCGTGCCGGACGATGCCGTTAGCCAGCGGGTTTACTCGGGGATCTCCCGTTACCCCCCGCCTTTGCATTCCGGCGTTGCTCCACGCTCACCTCATTTCACCCTCATACGGATCTCAAGACCTCGTTCAGAGCCACCCAAATATCTCAACTCAACTAGCGATAAGCGTAAATACCACAGAAAGAATGAGCAGTTAAAACAACTAATATTCAATTCTGCAGCATTATTCATTTCAGCGGCATCGTTGCTGTGACGACTCGACACGCGATAACTAAATAAAAATGTTCATGTTTTGTACTAGACACGTTATAAATTTAAAAATAAATAAACATAAGTGTCAGGTTCGATGTTCAGCGTAACTGGTTTCATGTTTTTTCAAACGAAAACATGAATTTAATAAAATTCCCCGACACGTGAGTAATGTCGCAAATGTTACACGCGAAGGATAATAATAGTAGCAATAGTGTTTTTAAAACCAGCGAAGCGAAACGAGAGAAAAACCAATACACCGTGATTAAAAATTAATTGAATCGCTTATTTTAATTATTGTCGCGCAAAACTGGATGTAACAACACGTCTGATGGAATGGAAATTAGTTTTTTTAATGATGAATATCGCTTGTAAGGGCTGCAGACGTCCACAAAAATAAATAGCAAAATTAATGGAAAAGACCAGCTTATGCTACCAACATTTTTTCCCAGTCCTTTTATAAACTGCCGTAGCAGAAATGTGATGTCTCAGGCGCAAGTTAGCCCAGTGTCAGGATGAAGTTGCCACGGAACAGATATAAAGCGGTCAGCTAAAGGCCAGTTACTAATGGAATAAGTGCAGTGGAAAGATTTGGGCGGCTCTTAACATCGACGTCTGGAGAGCCGGTGAGGAGTGAAATAAGGTGAGAATGAAGCAGCACCAGAATGCAAGGGAGGAGGAAACGGGAGATACGTGAGAAAACCTTCCAACCAGTAGCATCATCCGGCACGATTCCCACTCGCGAAAAACAGCGGGAATTGCCCGCCTTGGTGGGAGGCGAACAGTGCAACCGCTCAGCTACCGCGGCCCTGGAAGGGTAAGACAAGAATGATTATGTGTGTTTGGGCACATAGGCGTCTGGCGTGAAGCGTCGGAGCTGTTCACGATCTGTCATTCCGGTCGGCCGGCGGCCATCTTGTCCGCAATGTTGGATGTCGGTGACCTTGACCTCTGACTATGACACAGTGACCTTTAACCTTCAAAACAAAACCACAAAAAATTTAAAAAATGTTATTAAAAAAACTTACATTTCCTGAGGTTTCCCCCAGTACCTCGCCCAGCAGACGACTGAACGCCACAACCAATTGCTATTGGCTGTTTAGTTGGCAGGTTTCCATCCCCACCACCCCTCATCAGGTAACACTCATTCTATTGTAAACAGCCATCTTGGTTTTTCCGTTTGTCATTTGTTTATAGTTTGCTGTAGGACGCCATCTTGGATTTAATATGTTTACTTTTACATCAACTAGGTGGCGCTAGTGTATTAATAATCTAAATCGGCACCAGACGAGTTGTCGATTTAGCCACCAGGCGGCAGCCGTATTTGTTTATGTTTTCAAAGTATACGTTGCACTGTCGTCGCCCTCCATGTTGGATTCTATTTTCAACACATAGGTGAGTCAATTTCTCGATTCAGTCGCCAGGCGAGCTGATGGCACTCATATTTATAGACATAAAAAGATTCTCTAATTTTTAATTCCAATTTTTAAAATAATATTTTGAAAATCGACAGGATACGTACATGCATGATGCGGGGCTTTGACAACCTGCATAATTTATTAATAAATATATTTTTATTAAAAATGTTATGTTGTTCAACTTCAAAAAGTATTGTTCATTTAATTATATAATTGTACATATAGTACGATGATACATTATACAATAGGTTTTTAATTTGATTTATTCAATTTTTGTGCCTTTTAAATTTTAATTATATTCTGGCAAATCAGGTACACATTAAATAAAAAACAATTTTATTCACATGCATATTTTTTATTCAATTAATTTTTTTACAGTAACCCACGCCCTGTATGCACACGACTGATAATGTTTGCAGAGTAGCTATTATTTACTTTTTTTCCTGACCCAGGTAAACATACCCTGACGTTCCCCTGACTTTTTCCCTGTGGGCGGACACCCCGAACCCACAAAATACCTGCACTGCACCGATCACAAACCAGTTAGCCAAATCGCTCGTTTCCGAGCTGAGTGACTCACGCCAGGTT
Source organism: Clitarchus hookeri (assembly GCA_002778355.1). NCBI lineage: Eukaryota > Metazoa > Arthropoda > Insecta > Phasmatodea > Phasmatidae > Clitarchus > Clitarchus hookeri. The sequence goes on along the minus strand of NQII01001065.1, from coordinate 386,723 downwards.
ACAAACGCAACCGTAACTTTTACTATGAAACTCCAGGAGTCGTAAATTAAAAATAAACATAATAATAATAAACTGTCGTGGCAACCGCGAAAAGCAGGCCGGCCATAAATTACCAGATTACTTCAGCGATCTGTCACGGCTGTCGCTACCAGGCAAACAATCTCATCCGTGAGATCCCAAGTCCACTTCTTGTTCCATTTTTTTTTCCTCCCTTTCCTCCTCGCCGAAAAGAACAGAAAAAAAAAGAGCTCTAGAAATAACGATACTGAATATTACATGTCCGTGCTCCGTAATTTTCTTTAGTTATACTTCTCCCCTAGGGCAGGCGAGCTGGGTGTTGATGCAGGNGGGGGGGGGGGAGCTACGAAGAACCGGTTCTGCTACGTGTGGATAATACACAAACAACGCGTACGAGTGAAACGCACGACAAATGGCTTACAACTGGCACTGTACTACCATTTTGCTTTTTTAAAACCGTACACCTACTTCGTTGTGCGAGTCAACTTCGACCCGAACTAGTCTTGTTTTCCCAGTACTACAACCCGAGTATAACCTCGGGGCAACATGAACCGGTATTCACTTAAAAGGAATTTACAAACGATTTATGATCTCCCCGATGAATCCCTAATGCATCTTCATTTCGCCTTATCTCCGACACAGAGAACCACTAATCGACCCAGGCAACCTTTAGACGCTAGAGGCAAGCAAGCAGGACAAAAACTACGCCCCCCTCTCAACAGAAAGCACTGACGTCACCTTCTGAGGCTCAAGCGTAAATCCAACACCAGCTCTTTCTGGCCAGGGCAGGAAAATGTGCGGTCCTCATTGCAATACCCTGAATGTCAACAGAGTTAAGGCGCCCGTCTACCTGGCGCTTGAACTGCGCTGCAGAGTGTTCGAAATACACGTTTTTCAACGAAACTATTAAGCGTGCGTCCAACGTGCTGATCTACGAAAAGAACACACACTTCAGACGAGAGCTGTTAAGTACTTTCAAAATATCACGTACGTTAGAAACATCAATTCAGAGTACTCCAAAACCGCTAAAAAAAACGGCCTTTCCAAGGCGCTGTAGCTCAAAATGCACGCATCAGATACATACAAAACTACTATAGGGGCCTGCACTGAACCTTCCTAAAGACTTCCCACTAATAAAATAATATGGTCACCGCTGAAAGTCCCATAGGTACACGCAGCACGACGAGAACACTGCACGCCAGTTCAGAGCCTTGCGGTTAGCGGCGATGGCGTACTTGATGCGCGTGGCAGTGTCGCCCTTATCGCTCTCGCGCTTCTCGGCCTAAACGTGGGAAAAAGTTCCAGGTACACGGGGGCCTTAAGGTTACTTCCACCACAGGCTGGGAACATCAATGTTTGAAAGTTTGGCAAAGGGAAACTTTTCGCCACTAGGTAAGCGCTAGTGTCGGCAAGGAACCAGATTTTCTATAAGTGTTTTCTACGTTAAAAGGACCGAGGTGGCTAAGCGGTTAGCCTGCTCGCCTCCCACCGAGTCTAACCGGGTTCAACACCCGGCTGGGTCACTCCCGGATTTTCGCACGTGTGGAATCGTACCGGACGATGCCGCTGGTCGGCGGGTTTTCTCGAGAATCTCCCCCGTTTCTCCCGCCCCTTCATTCCGGCGATGCTCCATACTCAAATCAATCGCCCTCATCTGCTCTCAATACCTCGTTGTTTAGAGCCGCCCAAATCTCTTCACTCACTCACTATACGTTAAAAAAACAGGACAATAAAAATAAATCGTAAATCAAATATAAAATACTACGTAACTAATTAAAATATTTCTCTTTTTATATTCACGAGGATTAAAATTTTAATTAAAAGTTACCTTTTGGATGACTGCGCACCTAGCGGCGGAAATTTTCCCTATGCCAAACTCTCCCATAAGAAATCTCGTTTTGTTCCTAACCTGAGTAGAATCAACGTTAACAAAGTCTATTTACAATTGAAAATAAAAATAACGCCGATAAGAAAATACCTCGATCAAGCAGAGCACGTCTTCAAAAAAAAACATTTTTTTTTTAAAGTAAAATTATACATTTCATTTTACCTGGCTTCCCAATACAGTTTTCTACGACACTGACGTCCGTACACTGGAAATTGCTTTTCGCAAGTATTTTTTTTATTTGTGCTTCTTTTACTAACGTACGACAACCAGACAATGAAGAAAACAAGTCGGTTAAAAGCAGTATTGAAGTGAAGCTATTCACAGCTTCCGGGCTGGACCATCGTCTTGATGGTGGCAGAAGAAGCGATTCGCCGTATATTTCAGTACACTGTACAATACAAACAGTTCAATAAAATTTCTCCAAATCAGAAAATCCTACTGCAAATCTGTTAGAACTGCTCCACCTGAATCAATAGAATTATACTGATAATAATCACTTGCTGGTATTCACTTATTAAGCAGTGATTTATACTGATTCGTAGTGAACTGTACTCGGCTGGCAGTGAAACGTGAGTACAACCCACTGATTTACCTGAGTACAACCCACTTATTCGCCAGTAGATGTCAGCTCATTAAATGATATTCAGTAAAATAATTCTAATAATTGAAATCACTGATTCATATTTAGAGTGATACGCAAGCCAAATAAACGATCTTGACAATCACTGCGAAAGTCTGCATGCAATCTTCGCCTAATACTTTGCCCATATGCTACAGGGAAATAATTAATTTATATTTCCTGGCTTTTAAATTCTCACACATGCATATAAACTCAAATAAAGTTTCAGTAAAATCTAACTCAAGTAATTGAATGCAATAAATATTTGATAGTGCAAAATGGCCTTTCTCTAAGGATTAACCTGCCGGAGTGTGTCGGTTATTTAAAAACATTCTGTACACATCGCTGTGAAGTGTAGCGTTCTGCTGAATACACATTGTTCACAGTTAATTGATGATTTTGAAAATCACCTTTTGAATAATGTCACTGCCCTAACCTGCATAAATCTTAACAAGCACACTGATTGGCATCTACCCCGTAAAGTTGGTAACGGCGGAGAAAAAATAGTTCCACGCCTTTACATTGAATTAAAATTGCTACTTAAACACTTGTGAATACGGTTTTGATTTTTTTGCTTTCTGTTTTTTTTTTTAAACGTAAACTTTTAAGAATCAGTTAATATACTAAATAATAAATTTTCTAATAATTTTACATTTTCAATTGACCTACGCATGAATAAAGTGGTAAGGCCATTTGGAATGTTAATTTTAGCTCTGGGGGAATAATACACGGTGAGTATATAAGTAGATCTTAAGGTTAAGAATTTGGTATAGGGAAATACATGTTACGGAATTCGGGTTTTTTTTTTAAGCCAATTTTGAAGATATAAACTTGAAACAAAAACCTTAAAATTATTAAGTGTTGTGATATTTCCAGGAAATAGGCTGCATACATTAATGTTACAAAAGGCTTCGATAGCAAAGATGCGCGTATTTGTAGGCTCAAAAAGTCCCTGGTGTGGTATACACTAGCTTTAACAGGAACACCGAAAAACCTTTATTTCATTAACATGCATTTCCCTATACCAAAATCTCACTGCTATCCCAGGCAACAACCTGAATGAAGCAGGACTTTCAAAAGTGCCCAGTTTCCCGTTAACATCCTATAAAGGCTGTTTAAGATAAAGTGAGCACTTTTGAACTCAACCTTAGAAAAGAGTTACTGCTCCTTCCTGCATACATTATACCAGTGCTGATTTTAGGTAACCATAGACACTTTTTTGATGGATATAATTGATACTGTCAGCATACAAAACAAAGTTAAAATTTATTTTGTAGTTTCGTACATTAAAAGATATGAACTAAAATTATTATATGACCGCTATTTGGAAAATATGTGTAACTGACTGTCTCAAAGTTTATAAGCTTAAAGGGCCCGCCACAGTGTTACTTATTTTGCCATATTTGGTGGGCGCACTGAGTGACATTAGCCCAGCAAAGTTGGTAACGATGGATGGAAAGTACTTCCATTTGTTAACGTCTAATTGAAAGTGTTAGGTAACGAATTTTGATAACGTAAATCATTTCTTTTGCTTTCAAAATTTTTTAATGCTCATAAGTGTAAATATTATTATATCTGTAAAATATCTACATTTCTAATCATTTCAAAGTTTCACTTTACCGACGCATGAATAAAAGTGCTGGGGCTCATGGCGGTGTTAAATTTACATAACGCGGAAGAATACACAACGTGCATATAAAAATACCATAAGCAGGGCTTTCAGAAGTGCTCAGTTTACCGCGGACACCCTTTTAACAACTTTATGGTTGTTGGCGGGTTGTGTCTCGGAGCCGCGCTGGCGGACTAACCTTCCAGGGGCGAATGGGAGAGTGGAGAAGTTCCACGGAGGAGGGACGATGGGTCAGTTGATACGAGGAAGTGAAGACTCCAGGCACGGGAGAGAAGAGTAGAAGATTGTCTTCAGGGAGAGAGAGAGAGAGAGAAGAAGTGTCTGGCGTCAAAGGGAAGCACTTAACACCCTAACACGATCAACTTCTCGCGCGACTGTCCATCACAATTATCTCCCCCCGAGTCCTCTACTTTCCAAGACGCTACTCGACGAGTGAAAATAAAACGAACCTGAAAAGGAGAAACGAAGGGGGACGACACTGTCGTCTTAAGCCAATAAAAAAACTTAACCCGTTCGATCACGCGTTAATTTCAGAGTTCAAGTGTTGAAACACAGCGTACTTTTTTTTGTACGTTGTACTTGAGTTCAGCGATTGTCTTGGAGCCACTGAACAACGTGCTGCGTGCTCGATTATATTTTCATTAAACCATTTAAGTCAAAGAGGCGTAGAAAATTCCACAAATCACGGTAGCCACAAGGAATACTGGGGCACTGAGGCCTTGCTGTGTACAGGACTGTTCATAAATATCATTCATTTGCAACGTTGTCTACGATCGTTGAAAAGGTGACTGAACGGGTTCGTATCAGTCATTAATTTTAATTCTAGCCTAATCCACAAACTAAAATCAGCGTCAACAACATAAAATAAATATACACATGAAAGTGATTGTAACCATTTCAGCGGAACCTTTTGACGTAATGCAAGATTTGGAAAGTGTGATTAGTATATGTACAATTAGCATATAAGTGTGCGTGTTTGGTATTGCTGTCCTTAGCATGTGAGTGCTTGACATAGGTCGTAGAATATATGTTCGTAACAAGATCGTGCATGAAGTTGTATGACGGGGCCATGAACGCGGAGCATTCTTCAGACGAGGTGGATGGCGTTGGCTTTGAATGACAGAGCGTGCTTGTAAATGACTGCACACTGCGGCGAGAATATTCAACATTTCCACCGCATTCTACCGGAGTGCTCAAGCGCCCAGACGCATTGAGCAAACCATATTTTTTGCGGGAAATTTTGCTGATTTTGAAGAAAATTCAGAAATTTTAAGGGAAAAGGGAACATTTTTAGGAAAATTCTGGGGATTTTGATCGTTTTTGAGAAAAAAAGGGAATTTTTGAGGTCATGGTCAAAGGTCATCCAAGATGGCGGATCCAAGATTGCGGGCGTGGCATCTGCATGATGTCATGTGAGCTCGGACATACTATTTCTAACTACTCATTCAAGCAAAATAAAATACGAGTGGAAACTGATGCAAATACTCTACTGTAGACAAACGGGAATAAAGATAAGCCAAAGCCAGAACGTACATTTACGCAATTTGACGTCGTACAGAGAACGATTGACATCACCTGGGATCTCTTACAATTGTTTTATTGAGTATCCATGCAATGTTCTTAAAAAAAGTATTCATGTATATTCAAACTGGTCTCCGACCAACATTAAACCACTCGTCAATGTGGAACTGCCACAAACTTTCCAATTAAACAAATTATCGTATTAATTTGCGTTATCTTCCCGCGGCAAACCTACCGCTCAAGCCAACAAATTAATTGGTTCATTAGGGACCCGCATCTCTTCAACAACTGTGAACATTTTCACCATCATACGGCGTTTTAATTAACTGTAATTCCCTCGGCGCAGGTTAAAAGACCACAGAGACCTGCAAATAAAGGGTCGAAAAAAAAGTTTCAACTTCATTCGGAGAACTGATATCAACGTCGGAATTTCTACAGCGGAGGAGCTTCAGTGAAGAATTAGTTGTTCGTGTGTAAAGAACATGAAGTTTTGCGATTCCATTTGGCAACGGAATAGACTTAAAATCCCTGTGTATAATTTACTTTCAATCTGGTTTTTATTGGAAACTACCAATGTGAGGAGACTTTAATATGAAACAGGTTGCACGCGATTAGAACTTTGGGTGCTGCCGACGTAATATTAGTCACCTGGATTTAACTGAGTTGTAAGGAGTTTGCCGTAATATTGTGACTTCCGTATTGTTCGACGATACTGGGGAAGAAATATTACTTCACCAGCAGTTTTCGTAGGGTTCTCTGCGACGTAACATTAAGTCACCAACGCTCAAAAGTGTACATTTCTCGAATGAACAGAATGGATTGTACATTATTCGAGGTAGGAACGAACGTTTGATTTGGCCAGTTCCAAGTCGGCATTATATTGGTAGAGAGCCCTCCAGTAACGAACGTAGTAATACCGTGTAGTAAGCGTGTCGGATGCTGTGTGGACCAGTAGGGCGGTTGTAAATAAGAATTACAGAGACCAACAGAACTGATGTTCATGCAACCGTGAATGTACGTAACTCACGTCTAGCTTGTCTTAACTCTCAGTAAACGCGAACCGCACTCAAAGTGTTAAGTCACAGAGTAGATAAACACGCAGAGGCAAAATGGCGTGTCGGGTTTCTTTGATGTGGGCGTAACCCATTCGCTGATTTGCTGCGTTGGCCTCTGGGCACGGGCATTGTGCCTGATTTGTTACTGCGTGCTGCGAAAAGTTTCTCATTGGCTGGGCTGCCGGCTGGCGAGTAAGTTAACATACGCTGATTGGCGAACGGCGTTTCAAAATGTTGCTGGCTAGTGACGCAATTTTGCTGGCTGGAGTTCTCGGAATGAAAGGGCTTTCCCACATCCGTATCCTTCAGTACTCTGTGGTAATGACCAGCATTCTAGGCTTCAGATTAGTTTATAAACTCAAGCAGCTTTAGCAGTTTTACCTTGAAGGCCAAATTTATATAAATAACTCAAAGGCATATAACTCTCTTATACACAAACTATTTACCGACACCACGTGTCACCATCCTTATCTACATCATTATTTACACTTAGGATATTTCGATGCACTTTCCGTGGATAATATCTTCTGATGCGGTATCGCCTTCGTACCATTTTGGACGTTGCCCTAAGAATGTTCACTCACATTTAAAAGAGAGTTAAATTTTTTTGCGTTATCTATATAGATTTGGTCTTCGAGGTATAACTGCTAAAGCTGGAAATGGACTTTTGGAGCTGGGCTTTATTTTTGTAAACGTCATAATACAGTAATGCCGACGTTTACCAGTTTGGCTGAATTGGATCCCCGGGACATTATTAGTTGGAAGACGGTGTCTGCGTGTTGCTGATGTGGAAGAAATTGATTAGGCCTGCTTTGTATTGCTGGGTATTTAGCGAATTGCTTTGGCAGCTGTGTAGACTTCACAGCTCTGTATTTAGGCTGGCAACCGTACGTAGTTTCTCTACTGGCAGAGGGGGCCGCGGTGGCTGAGCGGTTAGACTGCTCGCCTCCCACCAAGGCGAACTGGGTTCAATTCCCCCGGCCGGGCCACTCCCGGATCTTCGCAAGTGGCAATCGTGGCGGACGATGCCGCTGGTCGGCTGGTTTTCTCGGGGATCTCCCGTTTCCCCCACCCTTGCATTCCGGCACTGCACCATTCTCACATCATTTAACCCTCATCGGCTCTCGGGACCTCTACTGGCTGAAGCCGAAAGCTACAGCGAATGCGTTACTGATGCCACCCCCTGGGAGTGCGAAGCACAGTGTTTCAAGGGCGCGCGTTGATATCACAGGTAACCGGAGAAGAGATTGCGGTTATTAAAAAAGGGGGGGGGGCGCTGCATCAAACGAACGCGTGCCGCGATAAGCCTATCGGGGCTCGTGACGTCTCGCGTCCTCGGGGGATCGAATGTCTTGGGTTATCGTCGAAAGAATGTTCTGGTCATCGCCCTCGCCTAGACTCGGGCTGCGAGGGAACAACTGGATCGGGCCGACTCATGCATATAAGCAGCGGCGTGCCTCCGAGTTGGGAATCTGGAGCCTTGTACGACCATGAGCGCCAGGTACGTGGAGACATCTGAACTACATGTGACGACGCAGTGACCGGCGAGTGGGGTCTGCAAGCATCGTTATATTCTATTTACGGTTACTTCACACGTTTTCAATCAAACTTTCTAAACTAAAAATCCCCCCACGTTCGACGCGTTTGGTTGTTTCCTGAATACATACTGTACCACAAGCGTTATTTACTTTTGGTAATATGAAAGTGCGTTATTCTATGTTACATTAAACACTAATTTATATTGTGGCTATAAATTATATTTAATTTATAATTTATACGAATAAAAACCGGCAGATAAAAGGTGTGTTGGTACTACCTAGCAAGAAGTAATTCTTATGCAAAATTTTATTACACTGATCACGTACAAATGCGGTGAGCTGTTCCATTGGTGTAATTTTCTAAACTAGGTTAAACTTTGTTTGCATGAGGCGGAGGAATACCCTGTAAGTAGAACCTAATCAGGGCTACAGAAAAGTGTGAAGTAACCGTGAATGGATTATCGAGTGAGAGTGAGACTGATCGAAAGGAATGCGTGAAAGTTGGATTGGATGCATGCCAGACATTTTCAATGATGGCAATAGACAAATTGATTGTATGTGTGCAAATAATAAGTGTGAATTAAATGACTGTAGCTAGTACACTGAAGAGCCGAAAAAATTGGTACACCTGCCTAATATCGCGTAGCCCCCNGCAAGACGACGTGGCATGGACTCGACTAATGTCTGAAGGTATGCAGGAGGCAATTCACACCATGAATCCTGCAGGGCAGTCCACAAATCCAATCTGCGCCAATTTGAGAAAGGGTTGCACGTCTGTCACGTTTAATGATTCTCGTCAGTCGTCGTTTGTCCCGTTCTTTCGCGATCTTTTTCCGGCCTCAGCGATGTCGAAGATTTTATGTTTTACCGGATTCCCGATATTCACGGTACACTCGTGAAATGGTCGTACGCGAACATCCAAATGTTATCGCTACCTCGGAGATGCTATGTCCCATCTCTCGTGCGCCGACTATAACACCACGTTCAAACTCACTTAAATCTTGATAACCTGCTATTGTAGCAGCAGTAACCGATCTAGCTGCCGACCGCATCGCGTTACTATGATTGGTTCCACACCTATGTTATTTGCATACGCACGCCTATACCAGTTTTTTTTGGCAAGGACGTTAATAATTAGAATTGAGACTGGAATTAAATATTGCGCTCACTGAGAATAACAAGGACTACTAGCATATATGGGTGGTTTAATTTTGTAGCTATTAGAAGGGTGTATTTTCAAAACATTTTTAATGAATAAAAAAAATTAAATTCAGTCTTAATTAACGTTGTATATAAATTAAAAAATTTAATTCAGTCCTAATTGTTATTAAGACACTCTTCTGTACGAACTCGGATACGCCCCTGGCGACTTGTAACAATACTATCGCTTCCTCACTGTCATACAGGATGTGTCTAAAGTATCGTGGTCATGTCATAAAACTCTCCAGACCTCGCTGTTAAGAGCCGCCCAAATCTCTGCACACTCTGTTATAAAATTTGGCGACACCCGATTCACAATAAAAAGATTCACGCAATGGTTAGACTTTAATATCTTAAGCGTGAACTCGCAGCTAAACTTTTCTCGACCGACCACGTGCATTCGTGAGATGTTTTTAAGTATCTCGCCCAATCGGAATTCAGATCACCCCCGATGCTGAACGGCTTGTAATTCGCAGCAAAACTCGTGAGAATTGTAACTTTAGTCAATTCGCAGCTACTTCCAACTTTCCCCGAAGCCCTGCCAATGTTCTACTTTTCAGGCTATTCCTCCGCCTAATGCGAACAAAACTTAACCACGTCTACAAAATTACAGCAAAGGGGAAACGCACCGCATTCGTGTGCACTCGCCTTAATTATGTTTTACATGATAACTAGGGGCTGTGATATTCCGCGAAAAGATTTCCAGACAAGATACAGTCCAAAGCACTGTAGGGTCGTCCAGCTTCTTTGATTGGCTAAAAAATGTTTTGGCCCGCGTTAACCGTTTGCGCAAGAATCACGAAGGTTCAGTGTCGGAGTTACTTAGTCCTGAGCGGCTTGGTCAAAGACGGACACGGCACCAGCAGCCAATGGAGCTATAACAACAGCTGAGGTTGCGTATATAGTATTGAAGTCTATTGTGTGCTCTGATTTTTACGCGAAAAGTCACTGGCCCTAGTTATAACTATTTCTGACTAGGCCCCACAAACACACACCTTTTTTCTCTCTGCTTTTATTCATATTAGTTATAAATGAAATATGATGACTAATTTACAGATAAATACAGATATAATTACAATTTCACCGAAAAAAGGGCATTTCTGTTAACACAAGTGCAAAACGCTCGTGAAACAAGATACATTTTGGAAACGACCAAAACGTCGTAAATGGGGAAATTTTTCAAATGATTGATTTAAAAAAACGCGAAGACGATGAGAATAGACCATAGGCCGATATTATTATCCTGTCGATAAAGTGGATCTGAACTCAAGATTTAAAAAAGTTGCTCGGGTGTCTGTTGTAACAATTCAACGAAAGTATGTGAACTTTAAACCTACCTAGCCACGAATGAATCCTGGAAGGTCGAGTTTCATTACTTCAGCACGTGTAAATCTTATCTCACTTCAACCCGGGGAATTCCACTTGCTTGCCGCGCCCCAGTTGCACGGAAAATATTATTATCGCAGCTTCTACATCCGGTGAGTGGGTATCAAAGTTTCACAGAAAGGACTTACATTAGTTTTACTTTTACCGCGTACAGCTCCTTAGAAAGCGGAGAAATGAATGAGTAGAAAAGTTACGAAAAACTACTCCGAAATACTTCTGGCAGATAAGCGATTTTCTGACGTAATTTCCTGCGAGCTTCGAAACGAATAAGGACTGAAGATAGAACACGTAGCAGGAAAACCATATTTACGGTAATATCGTCAAAGTTCAGTTCCTGCTGTAAGTTTGACCTCATAGTTAGTTTATCGCAGCCGCAGAAGAAAAAAAAACACCCGTGCACGCTGTCAAACGTCTTATTATCGCCTCTAATGAAGCAACACTTAAACCTGCAGTGTACAAGGTAGGACTTAGAGAGGCGACACTGTAATCTGATGGAGTTACGTGTAAAAGGGTTGTACACACCTCAATTAAAATTTAATGTTTATAAACTGATTTTTACTACACAAAACCCATCACGTAAGCATTACATATTGCTCNACCTCAATTAAAATTTAATGTTTATAAACTGATTTTTACTACACAAAACCCATCACGTAAGCATTACATATTGCTCATTTCCCCCTAAAAATAACTACTCTGCAGACGACAACCGAACTGGAAAATTCTTAACTCACACAAAACTTTCGCTAAAGGCCGTTGGTAAGAGAAAAATCTCTCAAAGCCACTGGACGGTTATCAAATAACTTCATTACGTTATAAACGAGCTCTAAACACGAGTCGTTGTAGGAAATTCCTGTCGTATACACATCCCATTGCTGACACACAATTATAATGCGAGATTACGAGGCAATTGATATTTAAAGGAATCGGCAAAAAGAAGAGGAAAAAGTGGGTTACAAGCGTCCATCGTAACCTAGCCCCACCCCCAACCTAAAAAAAAAAAATAATGTTGTAGGTGTCATTACCTCCAGTGCCTTAATAAATTTTTCAGCAACAACAAAATTATTTACATCAGAATTGACGTTTCCCAGCACTTTATTTGCTTCTTTTAAACCATTAAATGGGCTGCAATTTAATTAATAATAATACTACAACCTTTTCTTTGTATCTGGAGCCTAAATAACTATGGCGTTAGACAAACTGGGAATAATGAAGAATTCTTCCTCGAAAGAAAAATTAAAACGAAATGCACAAGATAAAAAAATTAAGTTGTTGTAAATAAGTTCATATTTTATAGAAATATAGTTTTGTTTTCAATCAGCCGAACTCAGCCACACACACCAGCAAAATGGCGTCACTATTGCGGTTACTTCTATAACGTGTTGCGAAGATTAATGTTAAAAGTTTGGCAAAGGGGAAATTTTCGCCACTAGGTAAGCGTTAGTGTCGGCAAGAAATCAGATTTTCTCTATGTTATACATTAAAAAACAGGATAATTGCAATACTCATTACTTCGTAAGTAAGTAAAATATTTCTCTTTTATAATTCACGTAGCTTGAAATGTTATTTAAAAGTTACTTTTTGAAACACTGCGCACCTAGCGGCGGAAATTTTCCCTATGCCAAACTCTGCCACAAGATATCGCAATTTGTTTCCGAGCCTGTAGTAGATATGGGATCAGCACAGCCCAGCAACATGTCAGGAACGCTGTTCGCATATCGGCGCCCGGTAACCTACTTGCCAGCCGACAGCCCATTTAGCAGGGAACGTTTCACAGCACGCAGTTAAGGATCCACTGGGGATCCGGATTCGGGGGAGGACCCTGCCCAATTGCGCCCCCCCCCCCNCCCCCACCAGAGTGATGCGCAAGTGTTACTCTGGTTAAACCAGCGCCAATTGAAAGAAAGTTACCCGCCCCCTATCTACTAGCACTTTTATCCTATCATAATAAAGAGCATGATTCCTATCCTCTGTCTCCTGCAGCATTTTCTGTTAAACATAATGCATGAAGCAATTTTTTTAAAATTCTTTCCTGTCAAAAGGGTTTTTACGGTGACTATGCCGGTTATTCCCTTTCTCTTCTAAATATAGTTTAGCTATAAGTACACTTAGGGAGGTTGTCATGGCCAAAAGCAGGCCATGGCAGCCCAATCCCTCTTTGCCGTGATGCATGTCTCCTTGCATGATACTCCCTTCCTTGTAGGCGTATGGGGCTTAGCCCTGAGACGCACTTAACTCCCGTCCCTACCGCGGGCTCATATAACACTTAGATTTAGAGTAGTTAGTAAAAAAAAAAAAATCATGCAGTAGGAAGGTCCGTTCCCAGAGCTTAGCGCAGCCAATCACACAATGGATAAGCTCACATTCTCTTCTGTAACCTTACATATTCCCAGGTCATGTCACAGAATTACGAGCAGCAAGAAACACGAGTGAGTGAGTGAAGAGATTTGGGCGGCTCTTTAACAGCGAGGTCTTGAGATCCGATGAGGGTAAAGTGAGATGGGTACGGAGCAGCGCCGGAATGAAGGGGCGGGAGGAAACGAGAAATCCCCGAGAAAACCCCTACGACCGGCGGCATCGTCCGACATGCGAAAAATCCTGAGTGAACCAGCCGGGGTATCGAACCCGGTTCGCCTTGGTGCGAGGCGAGCAACACGAGGCTAGGTCAGAACCGCGGGAGCGATAAGGGCGACACTGCTACGCGCAAGGCTCTGAACTGGCGTGCAGCGTTCTCGTCCTGCTGTGTGTACCTACATGACTTACAGCGGCAACCTTATAATTTTATTGGTGGAAAGACTGTACGAAGGTTCAATGCAGGCTCCTATCAAGTTTCGCTCGTGTGCGGGAAGTAAGTTTTAAGATGCGGACGTCGTTTAAAAAGAAAAGTTTTTAACGATGTTGAAGGGCTCCAAAATAATATACGTAGCTTGCGTGATATGAACAAAGTACCATTAAATCCTCATCTGAGGTGTCTTCTTTCCGTACGTAAACATACAAGGGAAAAGTTTAAAAGTTTAATCGGAAAACGTGATTTCCAAACTCGCTGCAACCCAGTTACAGAACCTTAACAGCAAAACAAAACTTATTTTATTTTACCGGGTGCACAGTTAAATAAGCAACACGGTTTCCAGTCAGACTCTGGGGGATATGAGAAACAAACAGAACTTGTTTCTTCTCCTCAGCGGCAGACTACAAGAGCTAGCAGGACGTGCCGCAGAACTTTATTTTGTTCGTGCTACTTCGCTCGTCTAAACTGCATTTATGAACTCATCACAAATCATACGACTGACGAACAAGAACATTTTGTTGGCGCAATTCTCCTTTACCCATTGCAGCGAAAGACGAAACAGACGAGCCGTGGAAGACGAATTTAGAAGACAAAGAAAAACGAGAACAAAAAATTAGAAACTGTAACGCTAGTTATAACGTAAATATGGGGAGTGAATAGAGCGAAAATAGGTAACGAGCTAAGATTATTCAAATCCCAAATCGCATTACAAGCCGGAGATAAAATTAGAAGCTGACAAAACGATAATAAAAGTGCAAGTTCAAAGAGTTCGTGCATTTTATACGTAAAAGATTTGTAGGGAAGGAACTTGGCTGAAAAAAAAAAAACGCAAGATTGCAAATAACATAAATAGAATTTTATTAAACAGGGATATATTGACGCTGGTTAAACGGTTCTATTTTCTGTAAATTTAAGCTGCTAAGGTAATGCCTGCGCGTTTAAATTTGAAAAAGTGGCATTTTCGACATTTGTCTTCATCACACTGACTGGGCGAATAATGTTGTTGAAAAACTCATTTTCACATATTCAACCAGCAGAAAAACTTATTTGGAAGTTTGCAGCGAAAATATTCCACGACTGACGGTGTTCCAAATCACTTTAGCTTAGATACGCATTCATGAGTGGATTATTTGTATTTTACGCGTGCTAGACACAGAATAGGGAACTGAAATATACGCTTATAATGCGAGCACCAGTTGCTCACGCAGGCAAACTGACAGCACTGGCCAGTGTAGTCCATTATTGGGCACTTCCAACTTTTCTGAAGCCCTGCTGAAGTTCTACTCCCAGAATATTCCTCCGCCTCATGCAAACAAAGATTAACCGAGTCCAGAAAAGTACGCCAGGGCTAAAGTGCACCGCTTTCGTGCGCNCCGAGAAAACCCGCCGACCAGCGGGGTCATCAGGCACGATTCCCACGTGCTCTGACCACCACACAAAACGGTAATTTCTGGCCAGCTTTGCGGGAATTTGTGCTCGGAAGATGTGGCACGACTGTCGCACCATAGCTGCGACACAGACTTCTTAAGAAAACAGACGTGAAACAATGGCGTCAACTGAGAACTACATCCACATACGCTAGCAAAATGGCGTAACATAGTTCGCTAATCAGCTCCTAGAGAGTTACATGCCAGACGGCAGCGCGACCAATAGGAAATATCCCATAACGTGCAGTAGCCAGTCAGATCCAAGCCCCGTTTCCACATCTTCGCGCGGCCAATCAGCAACCGAGTTCGCTTACACGAAAAGAAACGCCACGCTTTTTCGCTTTTGTATTATTACCAGAGCCCACGAGTATTTCGCGAATTCATTCGGAGGCGAGGTATACTCCAAACACTTGTTCTTTCCTCCTACTGTTGTTATTGGGTGACAGTTGATTTGACACACAGTGTGTAACTGTGGGCCAGTAACAAGCAGGAAGCAGTAGTGTGAGTGAGTGTTTAACAGCCCTGTACAGAGGCGTCACTTGATCACAGCAACCAGTAAGCAAACAGTATAATGTCTCGAGTGTATAGCGGGCTGTCCAACCTAGCTTGCCGCCAACTCAACCCACGAAATACTTGGGGCTTTAATTATTACGTAGTCTGGGATTACGGCGCGGATGATAGTAATCAGGTCGATGAGACGGCGCCCGGTTAAGGACCGCTACAAGACAGGAAGGATTTATAGTGTCATGACGGGAGACAGGGGTGTCGGCACTACGACCATACAGAGAGCGAGACAGGCGCCGGTTTTTCACCGGCCTTATTCGGGCAAAACCACAGCCCGGGACGGACTGCCGACAAAGAACAGGCAATCACACAGAAGCAGAACGGGGTGACGGCAAGAGAAAACTTAAGGTTCCCGCCTACCTGGCGCTTGAACTACATTTTAGTGTGTTTTGAAACACACGTTTTCCCACGAAACTATTGAACGTGAACTACTTGCCTCCCACAGGATTTTCGCATGTGGGAATCGTGCCGGACGATGCCGCTGGTCGGCGGGTTTTCTCGGGGATCTCCCGCTTCTCCAGCAACCTCCATTCCTGCGCTGTTCCATACCCACCTCGCTTCGCCCCTGTCGGCTCTCAAGGCCACGATGTTAAGAGCCGNACCTCCATTCCTGCGCTGTTCCATACCCACCTCGCTTCGCCCCTGTCGGCTCTCAAGGCCACGATGTTAAGAGCCGCTCAAATGTCTCCACCTCACTCCACACACTTCAGTAAACAGAAAAGAGATTAATGTTTTTATTCAATATTGGTATTCTTTAAAATTCCTTTGAAGACCCTGGCAAGTTTTAACAAAACAATTGACACTATACGCATGCAATTTTTTTTTCCGGCGGCAGAAAAAATATTTATTTTAAGAGTAGCGAAATTAAGCTAGGGAGAAGAGTTATCAATAGAGACCTGAGTAAAATTCGCGAGTTCAATGACCTGCAGNGAGTAGCGAAATTAAGCTAGGGAGAAGAGTTATCAATAGAGACCTGAGTAAAATTCGCGAGTTCAATGACCTGCAGGCTAGACTCTGCAGTCTCATGTGCAGATATGCTGATATATTAACTGCACATTGGTTGTCTGTTGTCGCAGTGGAAGGCGACGATTGGGCCAGCGTTCTCCAGGAGGTGTCAAACACCGTGGTGGACCAATGGCTTGAAGTTATATAAACACACGTGTTTTGTATTCTAGTTTGTCTCAAAATGAATCCGCGAATTCTTCAGGTCTCTTAGTTATCAAGTGTCAGTAATTCCGTTAAAACAAAAGAAGCATATGTCGAACATCCTGCAACTGCAGTTCAAGCGCCAGGAAACCATTAGGCACCTTGAAATGCTAAGCGGAGGCTCTGCGAGACCGCTAACCGGGACCTGAAGCGTTGCTAGATTGCCGCAATTCCGGCGGAAACTGCAATTCTGAATTACCGCGAGCC
>NQII01001065.1:356110-368517 GCA_002778355.1 Clitarchus hookeri | reverse complement strand
TTACGGAGGTTGGGCTTGACGTGCCTCGTGATTGCATCGCGGTTTAGTAGCTGAAATTCCGGAGGACTAAGCCGATAATAAACTCCTAATCAATGCAATGAAACAAACTTTCGTGAGGGCCCTTACGAAATTCTAGTTAGTTAGCAACACGCTCGATTTGAAACATCCGTGAACTTTACGTTTGTTATCGTCGGGTCACAGCTCATTTATTAGGCAGCTACGATTATTAGAGGTAGTGAAGAGATTTGGGCGGCTCTTAACATCGAGGTCTTGAGAGCCGATGAGGGTGAAGCCAGGTGAGTATGGAGCAGCGCCGGAATGCCAGAGCGTCGATGGAGGGGGGGAGGGGAGATCGTCGAGAAAATCCGCCGACCAGCGGCATCGTCCGGCACGATTCCCACACGCGAAAATCCGGGAGCGACCCGGCCGGGAATCGAACTGAGCTCGCCTTGGAGAGAGGCGAATAGTCTAACCACTGCACCACCGCGGCCCCTGCAACCTAGTTTTCTGTCGTTTACGTACACGGAACACAACTGTTGATTCGTTGGCTGCTGTCGCGGCGAGAGTATTTGGTTTTATTCAGCTTGGTCGGACGTAATACGGCCACATTATTACTTCCAGTTTATTACTGGCCGAAGTTTCGTCCAGGGCCTGTCAGAACAACCGAGATCCAATCACATAAGGGACGGTGTTGCATACGTGCTTGAAATCTAACCTGCCAGAGAAAGTGCGGAATTTCACGGACGCCTAACGATTGTCAATCACGGGAAAAGTTGACTGCCTCTTGGCTTCCAATTACCATACACGTGTCAGACAGACATAAACTGCCGTACATGTATAAAGCTACCATCACGTTTCCCTGGGCCAGCGAGTATTCTGATACTAAGGACCACCCGTTTTTTGCTAAAATATTCCAGCGTAAGCTCCCTCACAGCCATGTGAGCCCTCCGGCATGCATGTTAGTAGCTAAGATGGTTGGAGAATGGTATGTGTCTCAGGGCAAGCCCTTTATGCCTGAGGTCGGGTTTATTATCGTTGAAAGGGACGCATGCATTGCGGATATAGCAGGGTTGTCTGGTGCCATGGCCACATGCTAAAACTTAATACCCTATGAGCAGAGACCGGCTGCTGCAAAATGTTTTGTTGGTATGCACACAGCACAAAATCGTGGAACAACAGCCGAAAGGAGCACAAGGTCCCCGCCATAGGAATTCGCACGAGGCTATGCCGATCCTGGCGAATGACAAAACGGCCCTACGACTTAGCGACAAGGACTTCTGCCGTGTTTCGGTAACTCAGACGATGGAGTGGTGATGGGGGGGGGGCGTCCTTAAAAAGTAACAACTCCGATCAGGGCTCCCGTAACACCTCTGCATTAGCATAGGGAACGCTGGAGACCGCACGGACGATCGGAGCGTCTGGACCAGGTAGACTATTCTCTCTACAGCCCCGACCCGTCGCACACATTCCAGCAGCGAGCAGCGCTGCCATTACCTGGATGCTGCGAAATGGGGGGGCATTAGTGGAAGGGATGGTTGGTGGATAGAAATCACCTCCCCCACACAGCCCTCCACGAAGACTGCACGTACCTTTAGCGCTTTCCCGATACCGCCATTAGGGTCCTTCCCGAATAATATTCTCTTTAACGTGCTGCCTCTCCTACAATCATCCCCCCGACAACTGGCGATGAGGGGGGTGGAAAAAAGTCATCTCCCACTCAGGAATACGGTCCCGCGGGAGCGTTTTACTGCTTGCCGTAGCGCAGGAAATGGGGTGGCCACGTTCTATCGCGAATTTTCGAGATTCGGAACGAGGCCAAGATGCGCGGGAAAACGTTTTTACTACTTCTCCGATGGGCGCACAGAAGTTGAATCGGTAGTTCCAGCTGAATTCTGCACGGTGCAAATACACGCGATTAACCTGCCGGTGACTTGGGAATAAATGGACGTCTTTGGGAGTGAGTAGAACTCAATCATCATTACTAATTAAAGTAGATTAAGTGAAGAGATTTGGACGGCTCTTGACAGCGAGGTCTTGAGAGCCGACGAGGGTGACTGATGTGAGTATGGAGCAGCGCCGGAATGAAACGGCGGGGGAAACGGGAGATCCCCGAGAAAACCCGCCGACCAGCGGCATCGTCCCCCACGATTCTCACATGCAAAAATCTGGGAGTGGCCCGGCCGGGGATTGAACCCGGTTCGGTTTGACTTAAAGTAGGGGCCTGCGAAGTTTGTGACATGTTTTAGCTTTACGTTAAACTTCATAAACCTACAGCGAAGGACCTAAAATCCATTAACACTTCCATTCTCACATTAATTTATGGTTTCTGGTGTTGCAAATAAGCAGGGGCATGTATTTTTCGCGAAAATATCTATGCTGACACTATACTTCAATATCCTACGTCCGCAACCACAACTTAATTTGGTTCCTGACCACGCGTCTACGTGAGAAGACACGTCCTTATCAGACTGGGCCAATCAGAATAAAGTACTCCGATGCTGAAAGTCGCAAGCCGAAACTTGAGGCACGTGACATTAAAAATCGTCCAACCACGAAAGTGCATATGAGCTACTGTTTTGCAGTACAACTGGTCTTGAGATCTTTTCGCGAAAAACACGTGCCCCTTACAAATAAGGAACGTTTGATGAGTGCTGTACTTAAGCTGGCAAAAAAACTTGTTTCGTTAACACAACCAATAAGTTGTAGATCTTGTGTTTCGTGACGGTGATAAGAACCAATAGTAACGTTGAGCAGAAGCATGGCTTAGGAATCACTAGGGGCAGTGATATTTCGAGACAAGATACAGTCCAAAGCACTGTAGGGTCGTCCAACTTCTTTGATTGGCTAAAAAATGTTCTGGGCCGTGTTAACCGTTTGCGCACGAATCACGAAGGTTCAGTGTCGGAGTTACTTAGTCCTGGGTGGCTTGGTCAAAGACGGACACTGCACCAACAGCCAATGGAGGTATAACAACAGCTGAGGTGTGTATATAGTATTGAAGTCTACTGTGTGCTCCGATTTTTACGCGAAAAGTTACTGGTCCTAGGAATCACTTACCCACAAGGAAGATCACTGGGCACCGAGCCTCGCAAGAGTACAGCACCGGCCAAATATAAGCTTCCTGTGAAACATGTAGACGTTTGTCTACACTTGGCACGATCGGGTTGACGAAACGATTGAACGCGCTCACAATAGCTTTACCTATGAAAAGAAAGTGCATTCCAAACGATGACGGAATGGTACTTTCAAGACATCAAGCACACTGGAGACATGTTCATGCCCTCCAACACGATTAAAAAGACTTTATTCAGACCACTTTACCCCGTGATATACAAACCGGATACACTGAAAGAAAAGCTTGGTTGAGCCAACGAAATATTTGTTTGTATATAGCCAAATAAATTTGTACGGTTGATTCATCAAAATATTTTGTTATCAGCCAGATTGTTGTTGGTACAAAAACGTGGTTTGTTTGGTTCAAGTAAATATTATGTTAGCTGAACCAAATCAGTTTTATTGAATATCATATTTGGTTTAGTCAATAAAATGTTTTGTTAGAGCCACTATATATTTGCTTGGTCATATACAAACTCGCGTTTGGTTGGCTCCACCAAACCTTTCTCTCAAGTGTACACGCGAAACTACGATGGAAGCTTGTAGGCGTACTGTACTTTGCTACGAGAATGTGTAGTGAATGTGTGTGTGTGTGTGTGTGTGTGTGACGAAACGAAAGTCTGCAGTGTGGTATCGAACAACGCCCCTTGCGCCCGGTGGTCGAGGAGGTGGGGGACAATTCTGGACACCGGTTGTCCCCCAAATCTAAGCTCAGACACTGCCCGGACGCACTGGGCCGCGGATGTGATAAGCGATGCCATCATGCTTAATTCCCGTGAAAGAAGGACAAGTGCGAGCGCGATAAGTACATGTGTGGTAATGTGTAGTTTTGTGTGTTTAAATTCTTTTCGACCAACATGGTGGATTTCAAAATTCAAAGTTCTCGGTGGCGCCCTGCGAAAGAAAAGAGCCGCTTTAGTTCTAGCTTGCTGGAGTAAACGTAATAGTAGAAAGTAGTGCACCTTTTCATAGGTATCGGCCACCTGGAGAGGAGGCTTGGCGAGGAAAACGCCGGTTCCACCGGGAACTTTGTACTTTGCTACAGAGTCGCGTCCAATGAAATTACAGGGTCGCCGCTTAAAGATACGTTCAGACGAGTCACCAACAGAAAGGCTACACGCCAGTTGGGCTTCTTGCCCGTAGAGGCGATACTGCTTTACATAAGCCGGTCGCCGTCGCCCGTAGCGTTTCGTCCATTTTTACTCACTCAAACAAACATGGCCCTCAGTAGGCTACCGCCTTAAGGGTTCCGTCTGCCTGGCGCTTTAACTGCGTTGCAGTGTTTAAAATCCTGGTTATTGACGGAACCATTAATTGTGCCCCCTGTATGCTTACCTACGAAAATACATCACACCCCAGACGAGGAAGTAATGGTAAATATAATTTTGGACCCCTCCAATATGGTTAAAAACAGCTTCATCAGAATGCCGTACATTAAAACATACTATCCGGACACGAGTCAAACTACGATAGGAGCTTGTATTGAACAGACTTTTCGTCAATAAAATGATAGGGTCACCGCTGAAAGCGCCATAGGTACACGCAGCACCACGAGAACACTGCAGAGCCCTATGCGTAGTGGCGATGACGCTTTTGTAGCGCGTGCTAATAAAGTCCCTATAGATCCGGCGCTGCTCCACCAAAAAGGAAAATAACAACGATGCAGGTAGGCGGGATCCTTAGGCGCCCTCGATGCGCATTCTCGTACTGACTGTCCCGCTGAAGACGTCTGCAGACGCGCGNTCCCCAGGGCGCCGTGTCAAAGGGCCTGCTTCATAATGCATGTGGGGGGAGGGGGGGTAGGAGGGAGGAGGAGGCGTAGGGCGTCACCCATGCCGTCACACGACCTGGGGAGGATTCTACGCCATCGCGCGTCGACCGGGAACACCGTGAACAATCCCCTTTGACGACGACGGCTGTAGACACGAGCACAGAACAGCTACGTGTACACATGCCAACCTTGCCGCATACAACTCGTGTCTGGAGATACACGTGAATTTCACCTAATTATTTATGTGGCACCTGCAAGGCACGGCTTCACAAGTAATGTATAAATTCTTCGTTTTCGTGTTATAATTTCAGTCCCAGATGTAATATTAGAAACGTTTGATTTAAGATAAATGTTACACTTTACTATCTGTTTAATACTATTGTATCTCATTTGGACTGTGTGTTATTTCCTGCTTGCAAAAAGGCAACAACATATTGATAAAATATAAACATGTTCCGGACTTGTTCCAACTAGCAGATAGCACACAAATATTAAACAACTCGTAAAATGTAAATTTTCTATAATCGCACATTGTCAGTAATTACTATGAACTCGAAATTACGACGGTAACGAAGCATTTCCGCACGAGGTGAAGTCGAAACTTAAGGGGAATAAATAGTAAGAACATATAACGCTGCATGGTTACACTGACAAAGAGGTTTTGTTGAATCAAAAAACAGCTTGTTTGGCGGAGCAAAATTATTGGTTTTTATAGGGACGATTAAATATTCTGTTCCTGAAACAAAAAAATACTGTGTTGTTACTAGGTTGTCCCAGACAAGGATTTGTTTTAATCCGCGTATATTAAGAAATTTGGGTCGATATAAAAAAACTGCAGAAACTCGACCGAGATTCGACTTAAATCACCTGCGTCCGCGCGTTATGCCTTAGTAACCTCAGCTCACGTAACTACTGTTGACGTCAAAATGTTTTTTTTTTTTTTTTTTTTTTTTTTCGAAAACATATACAGAAAATACTGGACAACGTGTGCAAACAAACATTCCTACTTTTACAGCTTTACTACTCAGTTTCCCGTTCAACTTGTTCTATTAATGTGTCTGTACGATTATTAAGCATCAATAGATGCACTAACAAAACCTGTCACTACCCTAATTGCCATAAAAAAAAAAACAAATAAACTTTCGTTCTGCATTTTCGATCGAAGGCAATCAAATTAGTGGCCAGGCAAATATTTACAGTTGATTCTACAGAACATTTTGTTGGCAGTCTAGCTTTTTTGGCCCACACAGAAATGTTGTTTATTTAAACGTATATTTTGTTACATGAACAAAAGTAATTTTGTTGCTTTTTAAATTTTGTTTGCTCAACAAAATGTTGTGTAAGGACAACTAAATATATTTTTTGCACTCTACAAACAAACGTTTTGTTGGATTTTCTTTACGTGGACATCTGAGTTTGTCGTGAATTAGATCTTTAACAGTGGGATATTATTACACGCTATAGAAGCCAATGCTTAAACTACAATAATTCGTACTTTTTACGGATAAAAACACCATTCTTAGCATTTTCCTGCGCTAAAAATTGTGTTCTTATACGTTGGCACAATTATTTTTCTTTGGATATTTTTAATAGAGTAGAGTGCATATTAGTCTTTCCTGGAAATAAATCATATTCCCGCGCCATTAATTTACTGAGATACGCGTATAAATGCATTTTCTTTGGTAAATGTTATGCAAACAACTATAACAAGTTTTATCCTGGTAGCTGAATGTTTAATCTGTTTATTAAATAAAATGAAACATTTCTCTCTTGAATGAATATAAACATTTTCCNCCTGGTAGCTGAATGTTTAATCTGTTTATTAAATAAAATGAAACATTTCTCTCTTGAATGAATATAAACATTTTCCAAAAAAAAATTTTTTTAAAGTGAAATTCACGATGCCAGTACTCGATCATCGCTTTTTAAATCACCTTCATAGTAATCTTTAAGTTNCCTGGTAGCTGAATGTTTAATCTGTTTATTAAATAAAATGAAACATTTCTCTCTTGAATGAATATAAACATTTTCCCAAAAAATTTTTTAAAGTGAAATTCACGATGCCAGTACTCGATCATCGCTTTTTAAATCACCTTCATAGTAATCTTTAAGTTNTTTTTTTAAAGTGAAATTCACGATGCCAGTACTCGATCATCGCTTTTTAAATCACCTTCATAGTAATCTTTAAGTTATGTATATAAGAACTTTGAAGTAAAAGCTACTTGTTTGAAAATAGTAAATTAGGAGCATACATACTTAGGTCTATAAATGATCAAAATTCCAACTTTCCGGTCCTGTGATTCGAAAATTATAACAATTTAAGAATAAACTACTGCAGAATTCGCGGATTCATTTTGAGACAAACTATAATTCAAAACACGTGCGTTTATATGACTTTAGCCATTGGATAACACTATGTTTGACACCTCCTGGAGAACGCTGGTCCAATCGTCACCTTCCACCGTGACAGCAGACAACCAATGCGCAGTTAATATCAGCATTTGTGTACATAAGACTGTAGAGTCTAGCCTGCAGGTCAATGAACTCGCGAATTTTTCAGGTCTCTACTTATGAGGTGTTTTTAAAAGCCTCTTTCAGATCAACTAAATAAAAAGTCGTGAAAAAAGTTCTTGACGTGGTCTTTTGAGCCGACGAGGGTGAAGAGAGGTAAATATGGATCAGTTCAAGAGTGCAAGGGTGGGGGGGGNGGGGGGGGGGGGGGAGGAGATACCCTACAAAACCCACCGACCAGTAGAATCGTTCGGTACGGTTTCCACGCGCGAAAACCCAAGAGGGACCCCGCCGGGAGTCGTACCCTGTTCGCCTTGGTGAAAGGCGATCAGCCTACCCACTACACCACCGGGGCCCCGTGGGCACACAAGCGCGAGGCATGTGAAATACAGACGATCGAGGCACGGGCTCGAGATCGACATGAGAAACACCACATCCCTCCGAACTGGGGAGCTGGAAGCGTCGGTCGGTTTGTTTGTTTAAACTCGCAGGGTGCAGGAGGCTGTGCTTACGTGGAAAGGTAGCCGCGATAAACAGAAGGGAATCCCTTTGTTCTGCTCGCCCACCTCGCTGTGATATCCCAGCGTTCGAGAGAGCAGCGCAGACCGCACAGACTATACCATTCATAGTTACTTCGCAGTTTCCTCGAGCCCTGCTGAAGTACTTCTCTCAGGCTGTCCCCCCGCATCATGCAAAACTTAACTGTCTATAGAAAATTACACTGCATTAGTGCAGAGGGCCATTACTTACTCGCTATTACTAGGGGCAGTGATATTTCGCGAAAAGATTTCGAGACAAGATACAGTCCAAAGCACTGTAGGGTCGTCCAGCTTATTTGATTGGCTAGAAAATGTTCTGGCCCGTGTTAACCGTTTGCGCACGAATCACGAAGGTTCAGTATCGGAGTTAACTTAGTCCTGAGTGGCTTGGTCGAAGACGGACACGGCACCAGAAGCCAATGGAGGTATAACAACAGTCGAGGTGTGTATATAGTATTGAAGTCTACTGTGTGCTCCGATTTTTACGCGAAAAGTCACTGGCCCTATGAATAAGTGTACATGAAATGTTATAATTTGTATTTAAAACACAAGTAATAGTTGAACTTAACAAAAAAAGTAAAAAAAAAAAAAAAACCACACATTAACATTAACAGAAGTTCAAAACGCTTCTGATGCATTGCGTATATAAGAAACAACCAAACATGTAATACATGAGGTGATTTGACCCGTACACGCAATGAAGTTGCAATTCTAACTGCTTAAGTTTGAAGGGAAAAAAACTGGGAACTCGAAAATGTTTTCCCAAGTCTTAAGTTCAGTCAATCACAGACATATAAATGAACACATTTTTCCATTTTGATAATAAATAATGAGCATTCAATGTATATTTCTGCTGGCCTGCGACTAAAAACATAACAGCCAATTGCAGAAAGAATATTAAATAAAAACCAATTACTATATCGATTTCAAGTCACACGCTCTACAGTGACTTTATATTGGCGAATCAGGCAGTAAGATTGTTATCGAAGAATAGTGCTTATTGCTTAATTTTATCATTGCGTAAACCACTTAACTTGTCAGACGACACCGGAGTCTATGGGGAAATTCAGCATCACGCAACAGCGAATCAAGCACAAGGCCGTTCCGCAGAACCTCGCACAGCCAATCAACGACCGAGTACGTTTAGACCAAAAGAGCAGCTAAGCCTTTTTTCTTCTAATGAGTACTTAAGGCGCCCGTCTACCTGGAACTTTTTCCCACGTTTAGGCCGAGAAGCGCGGGAGCGATAAGGGCGACACTGCCACGCGCATCAAGTACGCCATC
This sequence comes from Clitarchus hookeri, assembly GCA_002778355.1. NCBI lineage: Eukaryota > Metazoa > Arthropoda > Insecta > Phasmatodea > Phasmatidae > Clitarchus > Clitarchus hookeri. Next base: position 359,298 of record NQII01001065.1, on the reverse strand, counting down.
GCCGCTAAGCGCAAGGCTCTGAACTGGCGTGCAGTTTTCTCGTCGTGCTGCGTGTACCTATGGGACTTTCAGCGGTGACCATATTATTTTATTAGTGGGAAGTCTTTAGGAAGGTTCAGTGCAGGCCCCTATAGTAGTTTTGTATGTATCTGATGCGTGCATTTTGAGCTACAGCGCCTTGGAAAGGCCGTTTTTAGCGTTTTTGGAGTACTCTGAATTGATGTTTCTAACGTACGTGATATTTTGAAAGTACTTAACAGCTCTCGTCTAAAGTGTGTGTTCTTTTCGTGGATCAGCACGTTGGACGCACACTTAATAGTTTCGTTGAAAAACGTGTATTTCGAACACTCTGCAACGCAGTTCAAGCGCCAGGTAGACGGGCGCCTTAATGTGTGAACATGCTTTAGTCACAGAGTACTTAGCAATACAGAGGCGAAATAACCGCTTATATCGCGAACTCCAGCCGCACACGCCAACAAAATGGCTTCACTGGCCATCAAAATGTCGGAACGCCCGTTGGCCAATCAGCGCCTGGCAACTTACTCGCCAGCTGGTTGCCCAGCCAATAGGGAATCTTTACGCAGTACGCGGTAGCCAATCGGAAAAAAGCAAGGCCTGTTCGCAGAGCCTAGCTCGGTCATGCGTAGGTGCAGTGATATTTCGCGAAAAGATTTCGAGACAAGATAAAGTCCGAAGCACTGTAGGGTCATCCAGCTTCTTTGGTTGGCTAAAATATGTTCTGGCCCGTGTTAACCTATTGCGCACGAATCAAGAAGGTTCAGTGTCGGAGTTACTTAGTCCTGAGTGGCTTGGTCAAAGACGGACACGGAACCAGCAGCCAATGGAGGTACAACAACAGCTGAGGTGTGTATATAGTATTGAAGTCTACTGTGTGCTCCGATTTTTACGCGAAAAGTCACTGGCCCTAGTCATGCGTTTATTTGCGAATGTATAGTAACTTGAACTTCAAGCCGTACTGCGATTAACTTCTCGAAGTAGAGCGAGGACGGTGAAATCCAACCGTCGACAATTCGAAGTCTGGATGTATTCGCAGATATTCAGGTCAAGCTATAAGTGAGTCACCTGCTACCCACCAGTGCTGGAACACCTGTTACGTTGGTCCAGCACCCCGGACACTAACACTCTACTACGGGGCCGCGGAGGCTCAGGAGTTAGACTGATCGCCTCCCACCAAGGCGAACCGGGTTCAATCCCCGGCCGGGTCACTCCCGAATTTTCGCATGTGGTAATCGTGCCGGACACGATGCCGCTGGCCAGCGGGTTTACTCGGAGAGCTCCCATTCCCCCACCCCTTTTTCATTCCGGCGCTGCTCCATACCTCACCTCAATCACCCTCATTGCTCTCAAGACCCCGTTTTTAAGAGCACCCCCAAATCTCTCAACTCAACTAAATACTTTTGTGCTTGACATGATTTACATTTATTTCATCATGTTCATTTGCCTTGCCCTACAAATTATAGTGTTTTGTTCACGAAAATGTATGTTTATAAATTGAAAAACTTACACAAAATTATGATAAAAACTATAAAAATAATGAAACTAAATACGTGCGATTTTTGTCTTCAAGCGCCTCGATATTGCAATATTTGCCTCGCCCAAAATACACTCTAATACAGTTGTTCAGGAAATAATCAAATGCGTAGGAAAGTTCCCAGCTTTGTATAGTAGCGATGCTAAACATCCCTATACTTTCAGCCTGATACGTAGTATTATTTCCATACGCTTCATAGGTTAAAAAGTTCCATTACAGTTGAGGAGGTTTTCCAGAATTTTATTTTATTTTACTTGCGCGTGGAGCTTAAAGTGGTAATAAAAAAGTTTAAAAAGCCGTTCGACAGGAATGCGGAGAAAATGGCACTGAAACTGGACCGCTTGGCCATACAATTGCCGAATAAAACGCAACACACACACGTCCCTTTTCCCTCCGGGTGCAATTTTCCAGACTAGTCGTCAACGCCAGAGAGCAATACTGAAATGACGGGCGACGGTGATCAGCCGATCTCCGAGCCGTCATTTTGCACCGCTAATTCTCTGTCGTCCCGCACTCACTCNATATATATATATATATATATAATAGAGACCTGAAAAATTCGCGAGTTCAATGACCTGTAGGCTATACTCCATTTTCGTATGCAAAATCATGCAGATATCACTGTTCATTGGTTGCTTGTTGTATTAGCGGAAGACGATGATTCGGTCTGCATTTTACTGTGCACTTATTATTGGCTCAGATTTGTCCAGGAGGTGTAATTTAACGGATGGACCAATAGCATTAGCAATACAAACGTGCGGGTTTTTCGAATTCTAGCTTGTCCCGAATGGAAAACGCGCAATTTTTCAGGTCTCTAATAATGAAGTGTTGATGCGATGCCGCCGAGCTGCCTACCAAAATGTTCCCCTGTCGTTCTCGTCGCAGAGACTAAATGGCGCGGCGGTTCCTTTCATGTGGGCGCAGCCATTCTCTGGTTGGCTGCGCGTGTCTCTCGAAACGGGCCTTGTTTCTGATTGGCTGCCACGTGCCCCAAGAGCTCCCCCTGCTGGCCGGGACGCCGGCTGGAGAGCAAGTTACTAGGTTTTAATTGGTGAACGACGTTCCGCCATACTGCAGGCCGGTGAGGCCATTTTGCTGGCGAGTGTGGCCGAGTGGCTGTTCCACCTCTGAATACTTCAATTTTTACAGCTTTATTTTGTAGTTTCCTGTTAACACTTGTTTCATTGGTAATTTCATACCGTTATTAAGCATCAATAAATGAAATAACAAACAATGTTACTATCCTAATTGTCACAAAAAATACAAACGTATTCTCAAGCTGTATTTTCGAACGAAGGGAATCAAATGCGTGGCCAAGCAAATACATATGCAGCACAGCTGATTCAACCAAATAATTTTCGGCCCAACACAGATGTTTTGTTTATTTAGGCGTGTATTTTGTTATGTGAAAGGAATGAGTTGTATTGCTTTACAAGCTTTGTTTACTCAACAAATTTGTTTTGTTGGGGCTGGTAAATACGTGTTTGACCATATACAAACAAGTAATCTTTCGGCTGGAACAAACCTTGCTTTCAGCGCTACACGCTAAATACTCTCACGGCAGGAGGTACCGTGTTGGGATGAGTCTTCACGTCATCATCGTGAGCCATGAAGAAAGTGAAGGTGTAGATCACAA
>NQII01001065.1:339585-356036 GCA_002778355.1 Clitarchus hookeri | reverse complement strand
GGGGGGGGGGTTTAGCATCGTGACCTGACATCCCGAGCGAGAGCAAACGACGGCTGACAGCTATCGATCCGTCCATCAGAACACGAAACGTGTAACCTTGTAAAGGAAACATAAAGCGTGCGAACGCACGGGAAAAAAAAAAAAATGTTCAACAGCGTCTCGGATAGAAACGAATGATGCTTACGTTCAGGGATTTCATTCAGAGCTGCTAAAGACTAATACTTCTCTCATGACTGTAATTATTTCAACAACCAATAGTTAAGAGACCTGAAAAATTCGTGAGTTCAATGACCTGTCAGCTAGACTACATTGTCGTATGTAAAATAATACAAATGTCACTGTTCATTGGTTGCTTGTTGTATTAGCGGAAGACGGTGATTCTGTCTGCATTTTACTGTGTATTTATTATTGGCTCAGAGTGGTCCAGCAGGTGTAAACTAACGGGTGGACCAATAGCGTTAGCCGTACGAACGTACGAGGTTTTGAATTCTAGCTTGTCACGAAATTAAAACGCGGAATTTTTCAGGTCTCTACCAATAGTTTAAATACGTAAATACCTAGAAATTCCGGTGTTTGAGATTTTCAAATCTAATTCATGTTCATGCATTAATAGCAAGCCGGCCTAGTTTAAAATAAAGCGCTCCTACAAGAAACTTTTAACAAAGTTTATAAACAATAATATAATATGCGGGATGAATTATAAATTTCAGTTAGTGTGGCGCAAAAAAAAAAAAACATTTCAGACGACTAAAGATTAAAAACTGTCTGTACTTGTTAGAAAAAAAAATCAATTGTACANGCTTGTCACGAAATTAAAACGCGGAATTTTTCAGGTCTCTACCAATAGTTTAAATACGTAAATACCTAGAAATTCCTGTGTTTGAGATTTTCAAATCTAATTCATGTTCATGCATTAATAGCAAGCCGGCCTAGTTTAAAATAAAGCGCTCCTACAAGAAACTTTTAACAAAGTTTATAAACAATAATATAATATGCGGGATGAATTATAAATTTCAGTTAGTGTGGCGCAAAAAAAAAAAACATTTCAGACGACTAAAGATTAAAAACTGTCTGTACTTGTTAGAAAAAAAAATCAATTGTACANCAAAAAAAAAAAACATTTCAGACGACTAAAGATTAAAAACTGTCTGTACTTGTTAGAAAAAAAAATCAATTGTACACTAGTTGTCAAAGACTTTGTTGTGACTGTACAGCTGAAATATTGTATAGTTACAGCAGATTATTTAAAGAAACACACGCAACTGATTATGTAGCCCCATGTTTATAATAAACGCGAAGCCTACAACACCGGGTTTTTTTAAATATTCAACATTACTTTTACACTTTCCACACAGAGGTTGAAATTAAGCTATAATTGGGGGCAGTGATATTTCGCGAAAATATTTCGAGGCAAGATAAAGTTTAAGACACTGTAGGGTCGTCCAGTCTTTTTGATTGGTTGAAACATGTTCTGATCCGTGTTAAATAGTTTTGCGAACGAATCACGAAGGTTCAGTGTCGGAGTTGAGGAATCCTGAGTGGCTCGGTCAAGTGCGGAAACGACTCGAGCAGCCAATAGAGGCATGACAATAGCCCAGGTGAGAGAGTGTGTGTGTATATACTATATATATATATATATATTGAAGTATGCTGTGGGCTCCGATTTTTTAGCGAAAAATCACTGGCCCTAGCTATAATTTATTCGTGGTTTCCAAAGAATTTCTTGTAAAAAAAAAAATAACGAAGGGATGGCCGACATCCATTCCATGTATGGATGTGCTGATGGGAAAACACAGGATTTTACCACGAAGAATTCCCTCGCAGAGACAGCCAGACAGCCGAAGGAAGCTGACAAAATGATGTCGGCCAGGTCTTCGTTAGACAATGTGCGTGGGAACCGTGACAACTGCTTCAAATGCTGCTATGAGTTCACACTGCTGATGTTGACATTCAATGTGAGGGACAGTACTTGGAACATACGACATGACAAATGTTGCAATGATNGTTCACACTGCTGATGTTGACATTCAATGTGAGGGACAGTACTTGGAACATACGACATGACAAATGTTGCAATGATGCAATGGTTGCACATGCGCGTACGTCATATCTCGGAATGTATTAGTTTACGGACACATGTTTATAAGGACTTTTGTCATTATTTCATCATCCTCTACACGCCCCTGTAGGTTGTACCTATGATATTGAAACACTATGTGATTCATCCTTTTTTTCATGTTTCANCATCCTCTACACGCCCCTGTAGGTTGTACCTATGATATTGAAACACTATGTGATTCATCCTTTTTTTCATGTTTCAGTCTAAATTTGTCGGTTCAATTAAAGGTGGATGGTGCACGAAAGGTCATATTTGCCCGATATTTGTCATAAGTTGTTTTGGAAAGAGTTTATCGAAATTTTTCGGCCCGACAAGACACAAATAACTATTTCGAACATCTTTGTTAGGTATTCATTGCCTAGATTATTCTCTGAGCACTAATGGAAGAAAATAAATACGATATTCATTCTCGTCTTCCATCAGTGCTCCGATAATAATAAATGCAATGAATATCTAATAATGTAAGAAGATTTACGAAATTATTATATAAGGCACTGCCTACCGACTGGCAGCTGCGAAATTTAAATAGGAAACCCCATGTTGAGGAAGTTTAGCCTCGGCTCGTTAATTTTAAAGATAGGCATTTAAAAAAAAATGTATTCTTCACAAACTTTTCAGGAGAATTTCCCTACAGCGNCTCGTTAATTTTAAAGATAGGCATTTAAAAAAAAATGTATTCTTCACAAACTTTTCAGGAGAATTTCCCTACAGCGGAAATGTTTCCATAACATATATAGCCTGTTCGCACACAATTTTTAAAATTTATGTTTTACAAAAAAGTACATACTTCCAATCTATATTGAAAATATACGCTCGTGGGGATCCTGTCCTAAAATTTCGGGAGGAATGCATTTTGTTTGAAACGCCTATCTTTAAAATTAACGCACTGAGGCAAAATTTCCTTAACATGGGATTTCCTATTTAAATTTCGCAGCTGTCAGCCGATAGGCAGCGCCCTTAAGTCTTGTCGTGCCAAACATTTCGAAAAATCATCTGTAAAACAACCTGTGCCAAAAATTAGGTAAATATACGGCTTTCGTACACCGTTCCCCTTGAAGACATCCTATAGACTACTAACCTCTCCTACAACTGGCCGTCGACGGGGAACCCTATGTGCGCGCGTTTCGCTTCCCGTCGCCGATGGCGCCATCTAATGGCGGCCATCCGCACTCTCTCCCTTCCCCACCCTCGTTTCCAACCCTCCATTTCACCAACGACGTTGGCGCCCATTAAAAACGCCGCACTTCAATTAGCAGGGCGCTACTTTTACCCCGGGCATGAGGGACAGAGAGAGAGAGAGGGAGAAAAAAAATGAATTACAAGCGAGCGCACGCCAATTCAGACCATTAAAACACTTCGTTTCCGTCGTCCTCTTGTTCCCTCGCATTAGTGGTCCTCCGACACTGCGCCGCCGGTCAGTTACCCGGCTCTGCGGTATCGACTGTCGCGGGGTGGATGAACCCCGCTGTCCACTCTAGTGAAGGGCAGAGCGATTCAGATGGACAATCGATTCGTTTGGATCAGTTCAGTGAAATGAGTCGTTCATTTCGTTTTTATGTACTGCCGTTCTCTTTACTGAGCAATTACTAGGGACAGTGATATTTCGCGAAAAAGGTTTTGGAGACAAGATACAGTCCAAAGCACTGTAGGGTCGTCCAGCTTCTTTGATTAGCTAAAGAAATGTTCTGACCCGTGTTAACCGTTTGCGCACGAATCACGAAGGTTCAGTGTCGGAGTTACTTAGTCCTGAGTGGCTTGGTCAAAGACGGACACGGCACCAGCAACCAATGGAGGTATAACAACAGCTGAGGTGTGTGTATAGTATTGAAGTCTACTGTGTGCTCCGATTTTTACGCGAAAAGTCACTGGCCCTAGTAATGACTCTNAACAACAGCTGAGGTGTGTGCATAGTATTGAAGTCTACTGTGTGCTCCGATTTTTACGCGAAAAGTCACTGGCCCTAGTAATGACTCACTCTCCATTTCGAGTATCCCTAATCTCCGCTTCTTCCTTTCGGCTCTTGTGGCACCTGCGTTGTCTTTATCTGGCATTCTTTTAGTAAACATGATTGCTGAACGACATTTTATTTTCACGGAACATTATGTGAACTATGAAATTCTATACTACTACTCGGCATTGGCCAAGTATTCAGCTACAACGCGACACTCGTGCAGGCGGTATCTTCAAAGAGAGATAACAGTAACACGGCGATTGTTGCGAAGGCCTTCTCCCTCTCACCCCGCCGCTTGAAAAAGCTTGAATGGCTCTTGACTCCCAATTATTTTTAGGAACGAATCTGATTTTCTGATTCTTCTATCCTCTCCTCCTGTAACGTTCTTTTGGCTCGAGTTGTTATGAATCAGAGTGTACTGCCTTACTCATCAGAGTACAGATGCAGGGTGTGCTGGCCTTCGGGCCTTAAAAACCTGTTATGAATCAGTGATTCAAAATAATCGATTACTTTCGTAGCGANAGGGTGTGCTGGCCTTCGGGCCTTAAAAACCTGTTATGAATCAGTGATTCAAAATAATCGATTACTTTCGTAGCGAACGAATCAAACGATTTCGTTCACACAATAATTAGATAATTTTGAACGAATCGTTCGCGAACGACCCATCGCTGGTCCACTCTAGTTAGCCCCGCATACTAAAGACCAGGTAGGCCGATTTTTATTTACTGACCATGTCCCCAACATTGACTCGCCCGTCACCAGAGCAAATGCAAAAGCCACGTAGTCCAAAAGTGATCGACGTGTTTGTTTACATCTGAAGTTTGAACAATGGAGTGCCTATAAAATCTATTCGCGGTTTCTTCACACTTTTTGAATCCAACCATTGAAAAATCACCCCATGAATTACGTGTTTGGTTATTTCCCAAACATGGCATGTATCACAAGCGATTTATACTTCCGTTAACGTAAAAGTACATTATTTTTGGTTTAATTGAACTTTTACTTATATTTTATCTACAAATTATAATATTTCATATGTGAATAATGTAAATAAAAACAGCGAGAAAACAGGTGCGTTGGTAATACATAGTAAGAAATGTTCTTGAGCAGATTATTATCAAACTAAGTGTGTACGAATGAGTATAGACCTGAGAAATTCGCTAATTCCTTTTGAGACAAGCTATAATTCATAACACGTGTGTTGATATAACTTTAGCCATCGGTGCACACGGTGTTTGACACCTCCTGGAGAACGCTGGCCTAATCGTCGCATTCAAAGCACTGTAGGGTCTTCCAGCTTTTTTGATTGGCTGGGACGTGTTCTGGTCCGTGTTAACCGTTTGCGCGCGAATCACGAAGGCCCAGTGTCGGAGTTACAGAAAATCCTGAGTGGCTCGGTCAGATGCGGAAACGACACGAGCAGCGAATGGAGGTATGACAACAGCCGAGGTGTCTTTGTATATAGTGTTGAAATCTACTGTGCGCTTCGATTTTTTTCGCGAAAAATCACTGACCCTAGTTAACACGGATCACAACATGTTTCAGCCAATCAGAAAGACAGTACCTTGAACTTTATCTTGTCTCGAAATATTCTCGCGAAATATCACTGCCCCTAGCTGTACTTAACGCTTTCATTCCCAGATTAATATTTTGGAGAGTGCTGTACTTAAGCTGGCAAAGAACTTATTTCGTTACCACACCCAATAAGCCGTACACTTTGTGCTCGGTGATGTGCACAGTAGTAGCACAGTTTGCGTATCAGCTACCCACAGGGAAGACCATTGGGCACTAAGCCTCGCACTGTGCAGTGCTGGCCAAATACAACATTCGTGTGCAACATGTTGACGGACGTCTACAATGCGCATGNAAGCCTCGCACTGTGCAGTGCTGGCCAAATACAACATTCGTGTGCAACATGTTGACGGACGTCTACAATGCGCATGAAAGGGTCGAAGAGTGCGGACATACTTACTGTACGCTCGCTACTTGCGTGTTTGCGCTTATCTCAGCAAATAAATATCCCGGGGAACACGCGAGTCAATATCGGGAAAATGCGCATATCACTAGCCGTCATGAGGTCAGGGTAGTTTAACGTAATATTTAGCTAGAACTACNCAATATCGGGAAAATGCGCATATCACTAGCCGTCATGAGGTCAGGGTAGTTTAACGTAATATTTAGCTAGAACTACGTTAAGGCGTCCCCGTTATACGTATTTCTCAAGGAAATGTCTGAGGAACGTTAGATAGTTTTATGTGCTTATCAACTGACTGGGCCGAGTATAGAAATTCAGAACAATTAAAAAATTTACACCTGTCTGGCAGTAGTAAGGTATTAAAAGGTAGTTTAACTTAATACATAATTTTTTTATTTATTTGCTTAACCTTTATCTGGTTTCTATACCTAGTGATATCGATGGTTTGATAATGAAACTGCAAGAAGAAAAGCAAGGAAAAACGTCGAAAGAAATATCAAAGAGGAATTAATTATAATCGTAGCGCAAATTATATTATAACCAGGAACGAATTAATTAAACTGGTATAGTAGCGGAATGAAAATATAAAGAGAGAACGCAGTCACGTGTGTGGGACGGTTAATGGACTCACTTTTTGTAGGGGCGGTACGCTGTAATATGAATTTCCGATAGCCTGTACTTAACCATGAAGGCTTTGGAGAGCCCCCGCGGGAAATTTCGCTAGTGAATTAAAAAAAAATGTATTCCCTCTTGGGTTAGCTGCATTATTTTATAATCACTAATGCATGGAGACCCGAAAAATTCGCGAGTTCAATAACCTGTAGGCCAGACTACATTGTAGTATGTTAAATAATTCAAATGTCACTTTTCATTGGTTGCTTGTTGTATTAGCGGAAGACGGTGATTCGGTCTGCATTTTACTGTGGATTTATTATTGGCTCAGAGTGGGTCAGGGGGTATAAACTAACGGGTGGACCAATAGCATTAGCCATACGAACGTACGAGGTTTTGAATTCTAGCTTGTCCCGAAATTAAAACGCGAATTTTTCAGGTCTCTACTAATACAGTAGAACTCCAACTACCCGAATCAATTGGGACCGGACCCCATTCGAATAACCAAGAATTCGGATAATGGGATTTTCCCCGAAAAATGGGTCTATTTAAATTAATTACTGTTATAAATTGATATCAAAATATATATTATCGCCATTTAATGGGCATTTAATGTAACTTTGTACNGTTTTGAATTCTAGCTTGTCCCGAAATTAAAACGCGAATTTTTCAGGTCTCTACTAATACAGTAGAACTCCAACTATCCGAATCAATTGGGACCGGACCCCATTCGAATAACCAAGAATTCGGATAATGGGATTTTCCCCGAAAAATGGGTCTATTTTAATTAATTACTGTTATAAATTGATATCAAAATATATATTATCGCCATTTAATGGGCATTTAATGTAACTTTGTACATAGATATATCTCTATGGATTGTCAATAGTGAACTTTGTTTCTGTCTGTCATAGTCTATGGTATAAGTAAATAAATAAATGTGAACTTGGGAACTCAAATTCATACGTTTTATTAATTACTGTNGTCATAGTCTATGGTATAAGTAAATAAATAAATGTGAACTTGGGAACTCAAATTCATACGTTTTATTAATTACTGTATGTATGTTGAAAATGGGAGAAAAAACTATTTTTAAAGAAAAAGAGCTTATAATTAATTAAATGAAACGGCAACACTTTTACATGTAAAGCGTACTTACAAATGCTGTACATTAGTACAGTATGTAATACGTACCATACTGTATATGAAAGTCATTGCTTGCTGAACATCTCGGTCAAAGTACACTGTTTGACTGTCTTCATCCGTTTTCGGGCGGCCAAGTCACGCATCCTCTTGGCAGTCAGAAGTTGCATGTGGTCACACTCGGGCTGACGCTCCATCCACTTCAACGCAGTTTCAAGGCCGGCAAATGCTTCACTAGCTGATGGTCCCGTGTCTGCTTCAACTTCGACATTGAGGTCATCTTCTTCCTCAACACTTTCTTCTCTCACACTTTCAATAAGTTCATCATAATTTAGAATTTGAAACCCAGGGTCTGACGAATCACACACCATCCACTCTCCTATATCTTCAGCACTAACTTCTGAGCATCCAGGAATTTTCAAAAGAATGTTTCTGAATCCCTCAAGTGACACGTCATCCTCATCTTCTCCTGTCTCTTCCCTTTCCTTTTTCTCCTTTTCCTTCTCTTCTTCAGTTGATATGCCTTTCAACTTGTTCCACGCACGTCTTAATGTGACTGCCTTAACCAAGCTCCAAGCTTCCGCCACCATGCAAGCGCAATCTTTCAAATTAATTTTTTTGTGGTTAGCCAACACACCTTCTTCGTCTTCGCCCTCTACCAAAAGTTTCCTTAAAAGTTGACTTCTGTAATGGCGTTTCATGGTTTCGATAACAGACTGGTCCATTGGTTGCAATAAGCTTGTGACGTTTGGCGGTAGAAAGATTGTTTTCAACTGGCCATTCCCTCTTTCCAACAATTATTCGGTGGGATGAGTTGGTCCATTATCAACAAATAAAAGCACTTTACTGTCTTCTTTTCCAAGATATTTTTGGTGCTTTTTCACTTCAGGGATGAAAATTTCGTCATACCACTCGGCAAACAATGCTGCAGTCATCCAAGCCTTGGGTTTGTTTTTATAAAAGATGGGAAGCTTTTTCACATTTTTAAATGCTCTTGGGCTGTTTGACTTCCCTATTAACAGAAGGGGTATTTTATGGCTTCCCGTAGAGTTCGCACAGTTAAGCGCCGTAACACGGTCTTTACTCATTTTATGTCCTGGAGCACTACACTCCGTTTTAGATGCTAAAGTGGTTTTAGGCAGAGCTTTCCAAACAAGACCGGTTTCATCGGCGTTGTACAAAAACTCAGGATCGTAGGAGTCTGCTACAACTTTAAATTTTTCAATAAAATCTTCTGCAGCTTTGGAGACTGCTGATATCTTCTCGCCACTTAAATCTAATTATCGGACACCGTGCCTGGACTTGAAATTTCTTAGCCAGCCGTTACTTGCTTTAAAGGATGAACAACCAAGCTTCTGAGCTAAGATCTAAGCTTTTTCACAAAGAATCGGACCCGAAATTGGGTTTCCCATAGAACGTTGCTGCAAAAACCACTTGAAAACGGCATCTTCTAAATCTTTGTTTGTTGCTGCCTTCATTGATTTTCTTGAAGAACTTCCATTTATGTTTTCAAGCACTCACACGAAGTTTCAAGGTGTAGGTTTGCTTTTTTTAATGTCTGAAATCGTTGATTGTCCAACACCGTACATCTCAGCCAACCGTTTACCCGTAACTCCTTTATCTGATTGCTCTATAATTTTTAGTTTATCCGCTAAAGATAACACAACACGTTTTCTTTCAGAAGCCATGGTGAACGACGAAACGCACTCACAAACAAAACAACGCGCACCGACGCCGTCACGAACAAAACACGGTCACACTGACTGACTAATCAAAACGAACAGTGACAGGTGGGCCGGGCCGGCCACCTGGCGACGGACGACAGCCAATAATAGAACTGCGTTCTGCGCCTACACTAGCTTCGCGGAGGGAAGGACAATAGCGCGCGTAGACAGAATCATTATTTTGCGAATTCGGATAATCGGCGATTCGGATAGTCGGAGGACGGATAATTGGAGTTCTACAGTACATTTAACTGACAACCATTTGTCGCCAATTTTTCAAAAGACTGACAGTAATATATCCTTTAATACATATCGAGAATATCGAGTCTTGCTGCATTTATTCAAAGGAATTCCCAAACAGGAGTGTTGCGAATCGTAGTATAATTCTGCTGCATGTAGCTTAACTTTCAGTCATATATATTTTAGCAGATAAGATTGTAGCTTAATGTCAAAATGCAGCCAAATTGAAGTCCGCTATACATAGCCAATTTTTCGGAACATATGTTCTCCTATATTGCATTTCTTTCTCTTTTTCCCAATAAAAGATATCACAAATACTCCGGCCTTTGAACTTAAAATGTTATCATTAATCTGTTTATTTCTTAGAGAGAAGGTTATCTCAGTATAGTAACACAATATGTTTGAAATGTTTTCAACGGGACTCGAACTTCTTCTTTGAACTGTCTTTGAATGCTTTAATTGTAAATAGGAATTATTTTTACTGTATTATGAGTAGCAGTATACAAATTTTTCAGGTTTGGAGCAAAGCTTAATTTGTTATTTTAAGCCAAATTCCGAGCGCATATGCACGCCTTACTGGTATTTAAGTTGGTAACACTGCTAAAGAGAAATTATAATTTTAATAACGTACGCAAAGAAAGTTTTCACCAGACATTAAAGATAAATTTTAAAGAAATTCCTCTGAAAAGCTTGATCCAGGCAGGGACATCCGATATTTCCATGAATGCTATATTGCAATATCCTACGAGGACATCAGCAGTTATCTTTTGCTTACTGGCCAACTGTCTTCGTGACAGAACATTTTATAACCCCAGTGGCCAATCAGAATTAAGTTACTCTAATAATGAGATACGTCTGCTGTTCGCAGGCAGACTGCTAAGAAGCATAACACGTAAGCCATCCAATCACGGACGTGGATATAAGCTATACTGTTATGAAATACAACTGAACACGAATATTTTCGCGAAAATCGGGGTGTCTCTAGTAACAGGCAGTTCGCAGTTCATCGAGCACTTCTGGTACCAGCCTTTGAAAAATGCCACTGCCTCTACCTGCGCGTATTTTAACGGGCACACTGACTGTCATACGCCCAGTTAAGTTGGTAACGAGGCGAGTTAAGTAATTCCATGTTTTAACGTTGAATTAAAAGTGTCAGGTGAACATTTGTGAATACTGAAATAGTTTCTGTCGCTTTTTATTAATGCAATACATTGCAAGTACTATGAAATTTGTAAAATGTTTTATTTTTAAAATAAATCTAGAGTTTTACTTGACCAACGTGATCAGACACATGGCAACGTTAATTTTGCACATGGTTTGAGAGGCAATAGATAGGGTCAGTGACTTTTCGCGTAAAAATCAGAGCACACAGTAGACTTCAATATTATACACACACCTCAGCTGTTGTTATACCTCCATTGCCTGCTGGCGCCGTGTCCGTCTTTGACCAAGCCACTCAGGACTAACTAACTCCGACACTGAACCTTCGTGATTCGTGCGCAAACTGTTAACACGGGCCAGAACATTTTTTAGCCAATCAAAGAAGCTGGACGACCCTACAGTGATTTGGACTGTATCTTGTCTCGAAATCTTTTCGCGAAATATCACTGCCTCTATTTATAAATTATATATATATATATATATATATATATATATGTCAAAGTTCAATTTAACCAAAAATAAGGTAGATTTGTGTTAACGTAAGTATAGAACGCTTGTGATACATGGCATATTTAGGAAACAAACGAACATGTCATACATGGGGTGACTTTTCAAAAACATTTGATTCAAAAAGTGTGAAGAAACCGCGAATAAGCTATACCAGCGGAGTGTCGCATGAATGAACTTCCAGTCAAATACTCTTTCATATGTAACATGCAATGCAATCTATGATTTTCATTTGAGTTGTTATGAAAAGATAATTACTTTTATTCACGATGATAAGTGTTGACGCTCTTTAAAGTTCTTTTGACATCCTGACAAAACTAAAATCCGTGCGAAATTTAGTTTTCGCTAGCAGAGAAAATATTTATTGGTGTACAGCACTGCAAGTGTTAAACGAATCTACTACGTGTCCTTGTTTTCGAACTGTGCCGACAAGACCTCGCCAACGCAAACACGCATTTGAAAAAAAAACCCGCCCCCTCTGTCTATTCCATTACCTCTCGGTTTTCAGCACTCGAACCCCTAATTTGCACCCTCTCTCGCGGGCCCGCCCCTCACTTAACGAGGAAATTACTGCCGGGGATGGCTCGGGATGTGGGGGAAGAAGGGTTGAATGGGGTAATGGAGGGGGGAGGAGGAGGTGGCGGGGCAAACAACCAATCAGGTGACTGATGAGCCGGAGTAACGCAATTTGCCTATCGGCGCTTGTTTACGGGGGGTGGGGGGATCGGCGTAAGGCTGGTGGTGCGACCAGACCTGTTGCAGGAACAAGGGGGTGTTTTTCAGGACGTCGCCCCTGATGTCTGCGGTGCTTTGCATTCTGGGAGTGGTTACGTTCGCACACGTTGCCTGGGGTTGGCCCTCGCGCAGAGGCAACTGTGAATCCTCTCATGTTAATGGACGATTCACAAAGGCTCTTCACTATAAAGTCAACACTCCTGAAATCAACNCAACTGTGAATCCTCTCATGTTAATGGACGATTCACAAAGGCTCTTCACTATAAAGTCAACACTCCTGAAATCAACCTTAGCAAAAAATTTATCTACAGCCGGTAACCACAAAAGGTCTCAACTTCCAAACAGCGCCTTACCCTAGCACCACCCACAAAGGAGGAAATATTAAAAATAAACTAATTAACCCGTTCGATTACACATTAATTTCTAAGGGGGCCGCGGTGGTGTAGTGATTAGTGATTACTAGGGGCAGTGATATTTCGGGAAAATATTTCGAGAAAAGATACAGTCCAAAGCACTGTAGGGTCGTCCAGCTTCTTTGGTTGGCTAAAAAAATGTTCTGGCCCGTGTTAATCACTTGCCCACGAATCACGAAGGTTCAGTGCCAGAGTTACTTAGCCCCGAGTGGCTTGGTCAAAGACGGACACGGCACCAGCAGCCAATGGAGGTATAACAACAGCTGAGGTGTGTGTATAATATTGAAGTCTACTGTGTGCTGTGATTTCTACGCGAAAAGTCACTGGCCTTTGTGATTACACTACTCGCCTCCCACTGAGGCGAACCTAGATCGATTCGGGTAGCCCCCGGATTTTCACACGTAGGAATCGTGCCGGACGATGCCGCTGGTCGGCGGGTTTTCTCGGGAATCTCCCGTTTCCCCCACTTGCATTCCGGCGCTGCTCCAGACTCACCCCGTTTCGCCCTCGTCGGCTCTCAAGACCTCGATGTTGTGCCGGTTTAAAATACGTCACTACTATTTTACTGTTGCTTCACTACTAGTAAACTATTTTTAAACCGTTTTGAAACCTAATTTTCAGTATTCAATTCAGTAAAAACGATTGAGAGTAATACATAATGCGGTTATTAATGTTTGATTATCTGTTCGAGCATCTACAATTTATTTAATAATGTCTATTTGTTTGGTGTTATAATATAATTTCATTTATTTATTTGTCGAAGCATATGTAATGTGTTATCTTTGTATTTGAGTTTATTTAATCTTTGTTTATCAATATTTTATAATTTACGTACTTGATTTCAATTCATTTTCCATCTGTACTTTGAAAGCTACGTTCTCATTCCCGTCTGGCCTGCAGACCCGTGTTTCATGAGCGATCGTTTCTCTACCAACCGGATATGCAACGCTGTGTTGCGAGAGTTGTTTCAGTCGCCGTCTGAGGCTACCCTTTCCACTCACATCNTACCAACCGGATATGCAACGCTGTGTTGCGAGAGTTGTTTCAGTCGCCGTCTGAGGCTACCCTTTCCACTCACATCCCTGCAGCTGCAGTTCTTGCGCATTTTCTCGGGCGTATCCCTGCCGCTTGGCGCGTGATTTCACATTTTAAAAAATGCTCCTTTGTTCGAGTGTAATGTTCCCGCACCTCTGTGCACTTCAACACTTAACGTCTCTTGTGTGACAGCCTGCGACATCTATCGGCTGCATTTCAATATTTTCGTTGCTCTTTTGTTTGATGTTGCNCGTCTCTTGTGTGACAGCCTGCGACATCTATCGGCTGCATTTCAATATTTTCGTTGCTCTTTTGTTTGATGTTGCTACGTGCTTCACAGCTAAGTTTCTGGCAGTTCTGAGGCGTCAGGGAAGCAAGATGGCAAGTGGCAGCTGTGTTCCTGTCTATGTGTTCATTGGGACTTTAGCTCCTATGCGAACAGGCAGTCTTACCATAATGTAGTCCTTAGAGGCAACAATGCCGGATAGCAATTTGGATTTNTAGCTCCTATGCGAACAGGCAGTCTTACCATAATGTAGTCCTTAGAGGCAACAATGCCGGATAGCAATTTGGATTTATTTCGGAATTTTGGTGATGCCGACTATATGACTTTCGCCGTTTGTCTTTTTCCCCGTTGGTGAGAACAGTTTTTAAATAACAATTTTCTGCCCTTTTTTAAATTGCCTAATAATTTCAACTGATTATTTCTGCACTCTATGTTGTAGAGAGGGTCCAAGTAATTAAAGTATTTCACGTGATCTTGGTTACTGCAAATTCTCCCGAGTTTTGTGTTTGTGGCGAAGCCCTGCCTCAACCTCACAACTACTAGTTACAACTGAATGCCATAGCTGTTGGGCTTTTCATCTGCTCTGAGCTAGTCCTTGTCCCCGAAGGCAGTTCTGTTTTCGTGGGAGTGTTCGCCGGACTCAAGCTAAGGGGATAAAATATTTTTTTTTTTTACCAACTATCTTCACGCACACGTGACGGAACGATTTTCGACGGTTTTCGAATGTCTATTAAATTTGTTGTCAATAAATGTTTTAAATTTAATATTAATGAGCAGTTTTAGATGTTAGGGATGAATCACAGGGTATTATTAGCTTTGTTTACTTGATAATAATTTGAAGTTACCATAAGTTGATGTTTCTGCACTTTATTTGTCGTATATCCAGTTTTATGGACATCTAAAAGTTTATCTTCCTAATATAAAGTAATATGATTTGCGTTCGAAGTGCAATTAATAATGTTACATTTCTGAGAAGTTTCACAGTCATGTTTGCTCAAAAGAAAAACTTCGCAAGTACATATGTTATTGATAGGGCCAGTGACTTTACGCGTAAAAATCGGAGCACACAATATACTTCAATACTATATACACACCTCAGCTGTTGTTATACCTCCATTGGCTGCTGGTGCCGTGTCAGTCTTTGACCAAGCCACTCAGGACTAAGTAACTCCGACACTGGACCTTCGTGATTCGTGCGCAAAAGGTAAACACGGGTCAGAACATTTTTTTAGCCAATCAAAGAAGCTGGACGAACCTACAGTGCTTTGGACTTTATCTTTTCTCGAAATCTTTTCGCGAAATATCACTGCCCCTAGTTATTTATGTATTCCAGTTTTACTGGATTTGTATATTTTTTGATAGATTTTCCTTTCGTCCATCATTTGTTAAAGAACTATCATTTAGTTTTTACATTTTTTTATAACTTTATAAAAAAAACATAAACAAAATTGTATTAATGCGCAACCACAAGTATGGAGTTATTATTTGGTTACACTAGAATGTTTTGTGTTTATCTTTTCTCTCTCTTTTCTGTGCTCTAAGACACACGGTATTATTATTTATTAGAGCTTCCTGTGTATAATTTTACGTTGTGGCTGGTTGCAGGGTCTTTGGCTTTTATTATGTTGTTCATTTTTTTTAACCCCCACTTGTACTTTTAGTTATTTGTGAATTTTGTGTAATTTCTGTGTGCCAAGGACTCGTGTATTTTGTTGATATGATAACTAATATTTATTGTTGTCTTTTCGTCGTAAACGTACACAATGTTGAGAGTCGCCCAAATCTCTTCACTCACTGTTAGTATAAAAGTATCTTATTTTTGGTTAGGTTGAACNTATTATTATTTATTAGAGCTTCCTGTGTATAATTTTACGTTGTGGCTGGTTGCAGGGTCTTTGGCTTTTATTATGTCGTTCATTTTTTTTAACCCCCACTTGTACTTTTAGTTATTTGTGAATTTTGTGTAATTTCTGTGTGCCAAGGACTCGTGTATTTTGTTGATATGATAACTAATATTTATTGTTGTCTTTTCGTCGTAAATGTGCACAATGTTGAGAGTCGCCCAAATCTCTTCACTCACTGTTAGTATAAAAGTATCTTATTTTTGGTTAGGTTGAACNGCACAATGTTGAGAGTCGCCCAAATCTCTTCACTCACTGTTAGTATAAAAGTATCTTATTTTTGGTTAGGTTGAACCATTACAAATATGTTATCTATAAATTATAAATATTTCAATTATATTTAATATGAATACAACTTGAGATAAAATACGTGTGTTTGTAACGAATAACAAGACATAGTTCCTATGCGAAAAATTATTACACTGAGTGCGCACGAATGCGGTGCGTTGTCCCTTTGGTGTAACTGTTTGCATGAGGCGGAGGAATATCCTGGAAGTAGGACTTCTTCAGGGCTTCAGAAAAGTTGGAAGTAACCGTGAACAGACTACACTCTGTGATTTCGTGTCGAATGGATGAAACAAAAGAATTAGTTGTGATTGTGGCAGCAGCCAATGAACAAGCGACCTCTGCCCGAGTTGGTGCGGAATAG
>NQII01001065.1:306939-321821 GCA_002778355.1 Clitarchus hookeri | reverse complement strand
TTCGACAGGTTGATTACACAAGTATAGGTAGGACCATCTGTTTTTGCGAAAATATTTCAGGACATGTTGTGTTCCGACGCTTTTTAATTCAAAAACCACTTTCGCGATTGGAACATTTGAATTGTTACGCGTCTTATCCGTTTGCCCTTCGAGTCACGGACGATCGGTATCAGAGAAACCTAATCTGACTGGCTCGCTCATGTAACAGACTGTCTTCACGCGAAGATAAGCGGTCAACAGTCGAATGAAGACTGCAAGTGTGCACATAGGAAATAGAAGTCTATATACAGCCTGCGCAAAATACAGGTGGCCTTAAGTGCAGGGTTTGTCATTGTCTTCCCCAGCACGGAAAATTTTCACGAGTCGCTGCCGCGAATCGAACCCATATCCCCGGATGAAATAAGTGGTGTAGCGTAAGATTTGCACCTGGCGGTAACTGGAGAATTCCAATTACTGTACTAACACAACCAAGGCTCGAGGATATCCCTGGGAATAAAAGTAAAACTTTACGGTTAAAAAAGCTTCCTGCTTGGGAATTATATTTGTGTTTGCAGCTTTAAGGTGGTCGCCTGGGTAGGCTGCCGAACGGTGTGCAGAGCTCCAGCTGAAAAAGTTTTATTAAAAAAAACCGCCCAACGTGAGTGCGGTCTGCTTACGAATAGCATTTAAGAAAGGTTGCACGTCTGTATAAGTTTTTCAGTTCCTCCATTTCTGTCTAGAGCATGTTTCTGTGATAGTGAAAATGGCTCAATCTGATGTTTCCACGGACATTTTTAGGTGTGAACATTCCGGTAAAAAAACATTAAAAAGTAATATGGAAGATTATCATAACATCATAAAATGGTAGGGTATCCGCTGAAAGTCTCACAGAGGCGCGTTATCGACGGCGAGACTGCACGCCAGTTCGCTGCTTTGCGCGTAGAGGCGACGAGAGAGGTTATGCGAATGTCTCGGTCGCCCCTAGCGCTCCCACGCTTTCAGGCCTCAGACGTGCGAAATTTCCTTCAACCAGCCGGCCACCTTAACAGCGCGGAGACACGATAGATAAGCAAACAGAGACGAAATGAAGTGGCGGTTTCCGATGATGTTGGCGTACCCATTCTCTGATTGGGTGTGCGAGGCTCTGGCTCAAGCCTTGCGTCTTGATTGGCTACTGTGTACTGCGAAAGGTTCCCCCCAAGTGACGCCATTTTGCTGTCGTGTCGTGTGCGGCTGCAGTTCGCGGTACAAGCGAATATTTCACCTCTGTATTTTTTAAGAGCCCTAATTATACTTAAGTGTCTGATTGCAATGAGTTGTGTTAGTTACAATTTTTAAAGAACAATTGATTATTTAAAGGTAAACATTATTTCAGGACAGAAATTAAAGTCGATAATGTTTTGCACAGACAAAAATTTGAGAATTGAAACATAAATGTGGTTCTTCAAAAAGTATTAAAGTCAGCAAAAATCGCCGTAAGTAACCTTCGGTTTGCGATGCTTATTCTTCTGTAAAATAGTGTTTTAAACTATAAAGTAAGCAGCAAGGTGAGCACTTTTGAAAACCCTCACATTTGAAATAACAGTCAATAAATATATTTTATTTTAGCTTTAGACGTTAACTTCTGAGTACGGTAGAATACACACACCGTGATTTTTACCTAGATGGAAATATAATTTTAAAAAAATTTAAAGGACAAAAAACGGTTGAAAGAAAAAAGTAACTAGGGCCTCACAAGTGCTCACTTTGCCGTGAACAGCCTATATATAGCGACACTGCTGTACCTTTTCTGAACAGATTGTTGTTTGAAAATCCTATCGATACCGCTTAAAAAAATTCTGAAGAAACAAAACACACTCGAAGCTTGTTTATGCTATTTTCCATCGTCGTTGCAATACTTTTTTTTTACAGCCGGACGTGACCTTGGGGCTTTAAAGAATTTTTTACTATGGAGATCCCTTAACGAGATAATAAAATACACTATTTCCCCTCCTACCAACATTACTTTTAGTACCCCAGCCGGAGTTTCAAGTTGAAATATACACACTTAACCCTCTGAGGAGTATGCATGTATATAAACGGGGATGGTTTAATATGGAATTTTTTTTTGCTCTTCAAGACAAAACTCACACTTTTATAGTTTTTCTGTTTCGCTGAAGTTTATCGGAATCTAAGTAAAAAAGAAAAAAAAAAGAAAAAACTACAATTAGCCAACATTGCGATTTGTAAAATAAAAACATTTATTTTTAATAATTTCTCAAAAAATGCACACGATGGATTGCAAAATTGTTACCTCTGTCGCGACACGGTAATTGGTACACGGTCAACACGCGACTTCGTTGGCCGACGGCCAGCCAATTGTAAACGTTGCAAAGTGCAGTAGGCGTGTCCGGTGTAGCCAGGGCCAATAGGATGAAGGTAAGTGGAAATACAGAGACAAACACAACTGATATTGCTGTAGTGGAGAACAAAGGTAGTTCACTTCAACCTTGTCCTTAATGCCAGTAAATTTGTGCCGTCCTCTAAGGGTTGAGGACAAGGATTTTTTTAAATAAGGTTGATTCCTAACTATTCAATACCTATCGAACCCTCTATCACAGAGTACTGAATTATACAGAGGTGAAACAGTCGCTCATATCGCCAACTCCGGTCGCACACGCCAGCAAAATGGCGTCACCGGCCAGCAAAATGTCGGAACGACTTTCGCCAATCAGCGCCTGGTAACCTACTCGCCAACCGGCCACCCAGCCAATAGGGGAACCTTTGCAGCACGCAGTAACCAATTACAAACAAGACACGTTCCCGGAGCCTCGCGCAGTCAATCAGCGAACTGGTACGCTCACATCAAAGGAACCGCCACGCTACTTCGTTTCTGTACTTACCCTACTCGGTGTCCTTACATTCATCACTCTTCACGTTCCGCTTTGAAACTTCCTTCACATCGCCATTACTCGCAAAGGGGGAAGAAAAGAAAAAATATATTNCATCTACATTACTCGCAAAGGGGGAAGAAAAGAAAAAATATATTTCGTCCGCCGTCCGGGGCCATTTCCTTTGACGTCTACCTTCGCGCCCGTGAGTTCGTGAAAAAGGGAGGCGAGTTGGGAGAAGCGGCGATTATTTCGCGCGGTCGTTAACAGAGAAGCAATAGTCGTTCGGTTGATTGCTTGGAGAAATTAAAGAAGAGAAAGAAGGCGGTGTTTGCAGAGAAGTTACTCACCAGGTGTGAGAAGACGGGGCAGCAGCCAGTACGGACTCGACACCTGCGCCTGTAACAAACAGAGAGTTATCAGTAGAGATCCAACCGAGACGCGCAAACAAGGCCACATATACACTGTTAGGAAACAACACAGGTAAAACCATAGGCACCGAGTGTAGGTTGATGGGGCTTAGTGAAGGTTGATGGGCCTTAGTGTAGGTTGATGGGGCTTAGTGTAAGTTGATGGGGTTTAGTGTAAGTTGATGGGACTTAGTGTGGGTTGATGGGACTTAGTGTAGGTTGAGGGGGCTTAGTGTAGGTTGAGGGGGCTTAGTGTAGGTTGAGGGGGCTTAGTGTAGGTTGATGGGGCTTAGTGTAGGTTGATGGGGCTTAGTGTAGGTTGATGGGGCTTAGTGTAGGTTGATGGGGCTTAGTGTAGGTTGATGGGGCATAGTGTAGGTTGATTGGTCTTAGTGAGGTAAGGGGGGGGCATATTTGTTTATGTTTGTAAAGTATAGGTGGTGCTGTCGGCACCCTCCATATTGGATTATATTTTCAACAGATAGAGGGAATTAATTTCCCGATTTCAACACCAGGCGAGTTGCCGGCTCAGCCGCCAAGCGGGCTGTTGACGCTCATGTTTTCTGTAGGCATAAGAANATTTCAACACCAGGCGAGTTGCCGGCTCAGCCGCCAAGCGGGCTGTTGACGCTCATGTTTTCTGTAGGCATAAGAACATCTGTAATTTTCATCCTATTAAAAATATATATTTTTTTTTCAATTAGCAGTATACCTACATGCATGATGCGGGACTTTGGTCAAGGAGGTAAACAGATGAAATTCTTTTAACCAGGCGATTTCCTTCGCCACTTGCGTTTATTACTCAACCAGCTGATTACGTCATAAAGCTGGAGTAATCTGGCAACAGTGCGCCTCATTCACAATGTACTGCAATATGAGAGTGGGACGCTCTATAGCATGAGGCGGAGGAATATCCTGGCANGATTTCAACACCAGGCGAGTTGCCGGCTCAGCCGCCAAGCGGGCTGTTGACGCTCATGTTTTCTGTAGGCATAAGAAAATCTGTAATTTTCATCCTATTAAAAAAAATATATATTTTTCAATTAGCAGTATACCTACATGCATGATGCGGGACTTTGGTCAAGGAGGTAAACAGATGAAATTCTTTTAACCAGGCGATTTCCTTCGCCACTTGCGTTTATTACTCAACCAGCTGATTACGTCACAAAGCTGGAGTAATCTGGCAACAGTGCGCCCCATTCACAATGTACTGCAATATGAGAGTGGGACGCTCTATAGCATGAGGCGGAGGAATATCCTGGCAGTAGAGTTTTAGCAGGGTTTCATAAAAGTGTGAAGTAACCGTACATGGAGTATAATTCAATTTTTATTAAGAGTTTTTAGTTATTGTAGACTGCTTGCCTCATTATTTTAGAATATAACTTTTTTCTATTTAAGTGAAAATAATTATATGTACATGTTTAAAACTTTTAACACATGAAATTAGTACGAGAGAGACAAAAATAGCGGCAAAAAGGGAGGCGTGTATGTGTGTGTATATATATATAACCAGATATAGATGAGATAAGAGATATCGGCGGTTCTTAACAACAAGGTCTTGAGAGCAGACGAGGGTGATTGAGATGAGAATGGAGCAGCGCCAGAATACAAGGGCGGGGGAAACGAGAGATCCCCGAGAAAACCCGCCGACTAGCGGCATCANTAACACATGAAATTAGTACGAGAGAGACAAAAATAGCGGCAAAAAGGGAGGCGTGTATGTGTGTGTATATATATATATAACCAGATATAGATGAGATAAGAGATATCGGCGGTTCTTAACAACGAGGTCTTGAGAGCAGACGAGGGTGATTGAGATGAGAATGGAGCAGCGCCAGAATACAAGGGCGGGGGAAACGAGAGATCCCCGAGAAAACCCGCCGACTAGCGGCATCGTCTGGCACGATTCCCACGTTGCGAAAATCCGGGATTGACCCGGCCGGGGACTGAGCACGGTTCGTCTTGGTAGGAGGCGAGCAGGCTAAACACTCAGCCACCGTGGGCCCTGTATTCTTATATATTCTCTATGTTCGAGCCGGAGTGAAACTGAACCTCTCTAGCGAGCGACGAGAAGGCAATTGCACGCGTGTCGTGACGTCAGTCCAAGAATTACGTTCTATAGGATTTCACAGTTATTTAAGCACTTTTGAAAATCAACATTTGAAATATGTCGTTGCCTCTACCTGCGCATATTTTAACGGGAACACTGACTGGCATGCACCCTCTAAAGTTAATAACAACGAAGATAAAGTAGTTTCATGTCTTAACGCTGAATTAAAAGTGTTAGGAAAACGTCTGAGAATACTGAAGTTATTTGTTTTACTTTCTGTATTTTTAATGCGTATAAGTAGGGCCAGTGATTTTTCGCGTAAAAATCGGAGCACACAATAGACTTCAATACTATATACACACCTCAGCTGTTGTTATACCTCCATCGGCTGCTGGTGCCGTGACCGTCTTTGACCAAGCCACTCAGGACTAAGTAACTCCAACACTGAACCTTCGTGATTCGTGCGCAAACGGTTAACACGGGCCAGAACATTTATTTAGCCAATCAAAGAAGCTGGATGACCCTACAGTGCTTTGGACTGTATCTTGTCTCGACATCCTTTCGCTAAATATCACTGCCCCTACATATAAGTGTGTAAATCTGCAAAATGGTGAAATATTTACTCTTATAATAATTTAACAGCCTTTAGTGAGCGGCGAGTAAACGAGGATACAGCCAGGTACAGCAGCGCGCAAACATCAGGGAACCTTGCAACCTCTCTCACTTCCTCTGCGGGACAAACAACCTGCGCCTGAAGTGCGTGTGTGCGAGAGCCAATCACCAGGACCCATCCGCACGAGACGGCGCCATGCAAACGAAACTGGCAAACAAAGGCAACGTCCTTAATGAAGGGCTGTAGGTCGGCCCAGAGAGGTAGAGTACGCGCTGTAGCATCCCCTACCTGCTCCCAGTACGCCACTGCTCATCGCACGCCGTGATGGAGTCCTCAAATATGCATGGCCGCGCCTTCTGCCGGAGCTCCGGGTCGCAGAGTACTTAAGGCTCCCGCCTAACTCGAGCTTCCTTCCCGCGTTTTGAGGCCGCGAAGCGCGGGAGCGATAAGGGCGACACTGCCACGCGCATCAAGTGCGCCATCGCCGCTAAGCGCGAGCCTCTGAACTGGCGTGCACATGTTCTAGTAGTGCTGCGTGTACTATAGGACATTCAGCGGTCACCCTGTTATTTTATTGATGGAAATATACAGCGGGTTTGAAAAAAGCCGTTTGCAGCCATTTTGTGGTTCTCTGAAATGTTGTTTCTAACGTATGTGATATTTTGAAAGTACTTAACAGCCCTCGTCTGAAGTGTGTGTTCTTTTCGTAGATCAATTACATTGGAGGCACGTTTAATAGTTTCGTGGGAAAATGTGTATTTCAAACACTCTGCAACGCAGTTCAAGCACCGTGTAGACGGGTGACTTAAGAATACAGAGGTGAAACAGTGGCGTAACTAGGCAGTGGCGGGGCCGCGGTGTCGCAGCGGCTAGAGAGCTCGCCTCCCACCAAGGCGAGCCGGGCTTGATTCCCAATGCCTGACGATGGCGCTGGCCGGCGGGTTTCCTCGGGGATATCCCGTTTCCCCCGACCTTTCGTTCCGGCGCTGCTCCATACTCGCCTCGCTTCACCCTCATCGCCTCTCAAGATTCTCTAGTCCACTACGTAGTGGCTTCGGTGTGATATACTACTGGCGCCTAGAATACTCCCTGGCGGGAGAGGGGTTTAGTAATCCCCCTCCCCCCTTCAGACAACAAACGATGCATTTTTAAGCAACTTTATGATGTAATGAGTAACGCACATTGAGGAAAAGACAGGGTGGCCCAGAAGTAGGAATACAGTAATTCACTAGTACGCCGCGTTTTGTTAATTTTAATTTTTGTTTTCAAAAGGAAGTGTATTTTGAAGCAACACTGGAAAACTGGAAATGCCGAAGAGGGTACGCAAGGCGCGGGAAGAAGCTNAACAAGTCAGGCCATTCACCGCATCAGAGACAAGTTCGGTGCACGGGGTTCAGTGGCGAATTCACCCAGATCTGGACGTCCCAGCACATCCACGACAGAAGAAAATGAGACGAGGATCGCTTTGACTTTTGTTAGCAGTCTGAAGAAGTCCACACGGCGAGCAGCGCGGCAACTATCCCTGCCCAAGAACGTCACCGCAACGCGTACTGAAAAAAAAAAAACTCGGTTTGAAGCAGTACCGACCAAGTTTGTTACATGGTTCATGTTTTCGACACCGAAGTGCCGCGGGTTTTGTGACCCAGTCTGCTCCTCCTGAGCCTGATCCATAGAGGTATAAACAGGAGACAACTTACTGAGCAGTTTAAGAGGGGATTGCCGATCAGGACTTCCCATAAACATTCAGGCTTTGCATATTGCCACAACAGACTGCATATAGAGAAAATATGCTTTAAATTGCACACCAGGCTGTAAGGTGCGCACTCCCCACCAGACTTGGACATAGATGATAGATTTGAGCTCGGATCGGCGATTTTACTTCTGTGAAATCGCGCGTAACCAAATTTCCCGAGAGAGGCAGTCATTTTTTCCCCACCGGTAGTCACCAATAAGTGCAGCTGAAGAACGGACCAAATAACTCTGGTTTCTGAAAGCAGAAGGGAGGGCAGATTGATTGATCAAGCTGATATCCCCCCCCCCCCCCNNCCCCCACCGTAGTTACGCCACTGAATTCTTACACACACAAACAGTAGTCCTTGTGGCGTATCAGTAGCGTACTTCGTGGCTCAATCGCACACACCCATGAATACCCTTTAAAGAAACAGATAACGATTTCATAAACCTGGAAAGATTAAAACTCAAAACCATTTTTGTGATTTTTTTTTGCACGCGTTGACGATTTCAATTACTCGTAATCGAAGCCTGTCTTATAATTTCTCCTGATTGCAGCGTACAAGATTTTTCTCTCCGGCAGCTCACGAAAGTAAATACAACAGATGACATTTCTAATGGATGACAAGAAAAGGTGCGTTGGATTTATTTTAGGGCTTTTTTTTTTGGGATCACGGTGGTCGTTCAAGATGTCTATACGGAGGCAGACCCGTGTGTAAATATTTCCTTACTGACGAGGTCGGAGACCCTCCGTAGACCAACTTAATACTGTGGGAAAGAAATCTTTAATTACCAAGGCAGAAGCGACTGAGGATTTCTCGTAAAACCTGACAGTAGCGTAAGAAGGAATACTTTATAGGGAGGGTCTCCTCATTTATACTCACACTTCTATTGCATGACAGTAAACCGAAATGTTGGAAATACATGTAACCAGCAAATATCTGGTGCGTATGTGTTTTAAGGCCTAGCATATTATTTTTCTTAATCAACGCCTTTCATATCATTCGCACGTGTACAAGATATTGTTTCCAAGACCTAGGTAACATGTTTATTGCATATTAGAAGGATTCGATAGGCGCTTAGAAAGAAATCAAGCGAAAGCAATACGTAATAAATTATACAATGCTTATCGNTATTAGAAGGATTCGATAGGCGCTTAGAAAGAAATCAAGCGAAAGCAATACGTAATAAATTATACAATGCTTATCGACAATAATTAAAATACGCGTGATAAATTACTGGGAAAACAGTACCGACGCCTTAAAAATAAATTTTTTATTACTGTGGAATAAAAAAAAGAGACAGGAATGTACCTGATAGAATAATTATAACAATATAAATGCGCTTATTAGTGCTATTCAGAATGCATGCCTGTTGAATTTCATTCATTTTTTTCAATTGTTATATGTCTCCACAAACATACTATGCTGTAATAAAAACGTATCCTGCCGTACGAACACCCGCCTAGCTGGCGCTTCAACCACATCGCTGTGTTTCAATTAATAGTTTTTCCACGAAAACTGTTAAACCTGCGTCCAATGTGCTTGTCGAAGAAAATAACACACACTTCATACGAGGGCTGTTGAGTGATTACAAGACGTCACGCACATCAGAAAAACAATTTCACAGCGATTCAACGTATCTTCATACAGCTTTTTCCACTGCGTGCCAGTTCAGAGCCTTGCGCTTAGCGGCGCTGGCGCATTACGAGCGCGTGGCACTGTCGCCCTTATCGCTTCGGGAAATTTCTCAACCTCAAACGAGGATAAAAGCTGCAGTCAGGCGGGCCCCTTCATTTACCACACAATACAAGGTCAAGATCACGTAAAACGAAACTACCAACACGAACAAAAATAAATCCCCATTACGCGAGGAAAGAAATTTTTAAGATAAACAATTAAAGGCTTCGTACTTCTACAGCAACTCTTTCTAAGTTCCTGCGAAGGAGACCTGAGCCAGGTTGTTTGAATATTTGCATTTTCTCCAGGGGAAACCAAGGTCCTTGAGTAAACCCGAGTCTGTTTACACTCGTGACTTTGCGTGGCGGGAGCAACCTCCTTCGGCTGAGTTCTGCAAGAGACCCACTCACTACGACATCGCCCGACAAACCACGGGCTGCGTCACTGTTCAAATAACTGCTCGAACGCCTTTCCACTCGTTGACTTATCGTGTTAAGGGCGCCGGTAACTGGAAAATAATTATTTCATATTTATACGAAACGCCGTTCAACTAGAGTACACATTATTTACAAGCACTATTTCATCGCATGAAAAAAATTTAGACCGCATAGTTTCTGCATCGTGGCGTGTCAAATCTAAATTTTAATGCCTTTTTTGTAATGTACAAATAAAATGAAAGGAAATATTTACAGGAAATATAACAAAGGTGACTTAAAAGTCGTGTTTTAAATCATCTTAAGGCAAGCTTAGCAAAACGTTTTTATAATATTATGAAAAATTGGATTTAACCTAAAATAAGGCACTTTTATGATAGTAGAAGCAAAAAACGCTTGTGATATGTAGCGTATTTATGAAACACCGAAACAAGTGATACACGGGGTTAATTTTTTAACGGTTTGATTCAAAAAGTTGTTACGGTAGCTTGCCGACACATGAGGAGGGGTACTCCGTCTAAACTTCCTTCAGGGGAAAACATATTCCAAAAACTCAGAGATTCTCTCTCCCCCCTCCCTTTGTCATCTTCATCAGGTGGTTAAGAATGGTGTTATTTGGGTTTGCAAAAGTAATTGGTAACACATATTTAGTTTTCCATGTATAATTGGAATCCAAGATATGTTGATTTCTTTTCAAAAAAATACCCCATTGATATCAAAATACATACAGAACAAACATGGTCATCTTAATAGATACAAACTTTATAATTACAAACCCATAAGAACATTTACAAGAAAATACCTCGTAGTTGTACAGAAAATGACTACCACATAGCACAAATTTGAGCCATGAATTTACATTAAAAGAATCCCGGTAGGGAAAAAGTTTGGCATATCTTCCATAACATCACTGAGAAGCACCCCCCCCCCCCCNCGAGCCGGCCCGCGTTCAGTATATCACCAACTCGCACACCGACAGCGGCGACGGCAGGAAGGAGTACAACGGGGCACTCACGCCCAGGTAAGGCTTCACGTCCATGACGTCAGCAGGCAATCCACGTAGTTTCTCATACAACATCGATCATTAGGGACACCCGGTTTTCGCGTAAATATTTCACGACTAGTGGTATTTTAAACCACTTTAACTCAAACCAACTTTTGTGATTGGCCTATTTAATTGTTACACGTCCACCCCTCTCAAAGACACGCGACCAATGAGCTAACGAAAAACTGCTAGAAGGCCAACTGGAAGTTTAAATCTAGCCTGCTCGGAAATCTTTTCGCGAAAATCGGGTTTGCCTAGCGAGCTTGGTACGAGTTTTCGTAAAACATATGCTCGTGAAGATGTGACACCGTCAGAAAGTGTGTAAACAAACCTCCAGTAGAATGTAACAAAAATGTAGGAAACAACAACGCCAAGTGTACAAAAACGCCGAAACCAACAACGCCAGAACGTCGTGTAGCTACCACAACGCCGAAAAATCAAAACTCTACAAGACGGTCACTGGGCATGCTTACAGAAAGTTCAAGCTGCGCCACAAAGCCAAGATACCAGAACGCCAGCCTCCCTGGGTCGCCGGGTGCGTTCCTAAAGGATTGTGCTAAGTTGTTGTTGGGAAGGGGTGAGGTTGCGGGGGGAGTACTGGGTGGCGCCAGGGGGTAAAACAACTGCCTCTCCGCTCATGCGCGGCCGAGTTTCCATATCAAACACGGTCTTCCCGCCGCTGGCCGCCCCTGCATTTACAAGTCTGATCACGACGACCCTGGAGCGCGTCGGGGGTGGAATATGGTTGGTAAAGAGGGGAGGTTTACAAGGAGGGGGAGGTTTACAAGCTCGTCCGACACGGCTCCGCAGGGCGAGGCGAGAGAGAGACCCAGGGGTAGCTGACCGCCGAGGGCTGCTAGCTAAAGTTGACTGCGGTTCAACCCCGCACCCCCCTCCCCCCTCGCCGACGTCGTACAGCAACGGCCATGAGTGTAAGAACAACGATAATATAGGCTATTCACGGAAAAGTGAGCACTTTTGATAGTCCTCTCATTTGTAATAATAGTCAATAAATATNAAGTTGACTGCGGTTCAACCCCGCACCCCCCTCCCCCCTCGCCGACGTCGTACAGCAACGGCCATGAGTGTAAGAACAACGATAATATAGGCTATTCACGGAAAAGTGAGCACTTTTGATAGTCCTCTCATTTGTAATAATAGTCAATAAATATATATATATATATTTTAAATTTTAGCCTTAGATGTTAACTTCCGAGTGCAGTGGCATATACACACTGTGCTTTCATAGCAATATTTATTTAAAAAGGTGGTTAAAGGATTTAAAAAAATTGCTGTAAGGAAAAAGTAGCTAAGGCCTTAAAAGTTCTCGCTTTACCGTAAAATGCATTTATATCAAAACATATAGGCTGTCAACGGTAAACCGAATATATGTATATATTTTTAAGCACTGCTTAAAATGGACTTGTATAGTTGGAAATACCTAGTAAGAATTAGTTCTTATATAAAATAGTATTACCCTGAGTGCGGATGAATACGGTGCGTTGTTCCTTTGGTGTTATTTTCTAGACTCAGTTAAGCTTTGTTTGCTTGAGGCGAAGGAATATACTGGAAGTATAACTTAATCCGGGCTTCAGAAAAGTTGGAAGTAACAGCGAATGAATTATATGGACATTTTGTATTCATCCGCCATATGTAAAATTGACATTGTCATAGGCCTGATCACTTTATTCATGCGCCGGCCAAGTAAAATTACAAAATTCTAGAAAATAAATATTTTACATTTTTTTAAATATGTTCTTGCACATATATGCATGTAAAAAAACAGAAGACAAAATAAATAATTTAATTAATCACAAATGTTTACATAACACTTTTAATCCAACGTTAAGACATGGGACTAGGGTAGACTGGGTACGGTTGTGCCATTTTGCATTTGATCGGCCATAGTTTTGTATGTATACCAGTTAGCTAAACGAAAAGTACTTTTTCGTATAATTTATACATAAACCTACATATAATTAATTAAACTTTTATCCCTAAACATAATGGGTTGCACACAGGAGCAAGTTAAAAAAAAAAAGGGAAAATGTCACAACCGACCACACCCCAGGGGCCATCGTGACGGTGCTTGGGGTCGAAAATGACAGGTTTAATAATACTCTGAAATGGTCTGAAATCACTTTTGTTGCAACACTCTAGCATTAATATTACATAACATTCCTTTGAAAAGAAAAGGAACAGAAAAAAGTATGTCCTATCACTTATCACTAATAAGGCACTATAGCATTTATATACATAATAGGTAATTATTAAAACCAGTCTTCACATTACAATGAGTCTCAAAATTTTTGTTTTACCTAGAAACTAGCATAACTATGCATAATCAAAATATAAAAGAAATGTTAATTAACATCATAAATATCAAAATTATCTTTGCAACAAAAAAAATAAAATACCTATTTTAATCACTTACAACTAGCTTTACAGGAACTCTTTAAGATTAAAAATAAAACATTCATAAACGTAACCTCAAAATCTTTGAAATAAAAACACGACAATGTGTTCTTCAACAAAAAAATAAACATCTTTGTATCAACATCTGAACAAGGACATTCGATTAATTTGAAACATTTCTGCTGCTTGTCGCAGAGATACACCTCGTTTTGTTTCAATATATGCATTTTCGTATTGAGTAATGTCTTGCCTCCCCCTTTCGGTCTTCCGCGAGAGTTGTCTGGCCATCTAAAACAATAAAACACAACTTTTACTTATGTCACCACCGTACCCACAAAAAATGTCACAACCGTACCCAACGCACTTTTTTTTCATAAAAACAAACACCATGCCAAAATGAAATAATATATGTACAAAGTAATCACTGCTTTTTATTTACTAATGTATATGTTATATAGATAAATAACACTTAATACTCAATCTGTGTATATGTAACAACAATTATCAAAAGAAATCGAACAAAAATACTTACTTTTGACTGTCGCAAACAAATGCGGGTGTCTCCTAGCGTACGCAGCGGCTGACGCAATACTGTGACACCGGTTCAGACATGCAAGCCCCTCCCTTCGTCGTTACCACAACTGGCCAATCCGTATACTTAGGCTAATATTTCGACTGTCACTTTCGTACCCTGGCACAAACGTACCCAGTCCACCCTACTTTCCCTCCGTCGTTACCAACTTTACTGGAAGCATTGCACTCAGTGTGCATGTTAAAAATTCATGCAGGTTTAGGACAATGACATTTTTCGAAGGTTGATTTCAAAAGTTGTACTCAGTTGACTGCAAAAAGCCTATACTTTTGAAAGCCCTGCTTAGAATATACTTTTTCTCACGTCGTATCCTTCCACCATAAGTAAATCTTCCATTGCCATGGCCTAGTAGGGCGTGTCAATTTGGAGGGAAAAATAAAAATTTGTAATTTTTGTGAATGAGGGGGTCCAAAAATGTGCCTTCTGATGTGTAATACCCTAATTTAAAAGATTTTTCCTTATTCATAAAGATTTACCTTGGTAAATTTGCGCTTGTTTATAATCTATATTGAAATTTCCGAAAAAAGGGGAAAACTTAATATTAACTCCAACAAAATTCGCTCAAAAAGTGGTTTAATGAGCTCAAACAATTTTATTTATATTTTGTCTTTATTATGAAACACTGAAAACACATTGTAATAAAATGTAAAAAGCTTCAACAAACAATATTAATCAAATCTTGCTTCGATTCATTCCTAGACATCATTCTTCTGCTTGCTTCCTGGCCTTTAATGAATCGTTCTCGTTTCCCATGAGTATACACTTTGCCAGAAGCCTCTGTTACTTGTTTCACACACCTCTCTATGGACTGTCCATGACATGGCCACTTTGGGACTTGCATTGGCTCTTCAACAAACTTTCTTATTTCTGATATTTTGAGCTTACAAGTAAGTGGAGGTTCATATACTTTTTCTGACGTCTATCAGTTCCAAAAGGGAAGTTGCATTTGGATTTAATGTAGGTGTTTTCCTAGGCCGAACATATAGGTCTCCTGGTGTATCATCATCTTCATTCCTTAATTCAATTATCTTCTGGACCCCTGCTTTCCTTTCTTCTTGGTCTTC
>NQII01001065.1:237212-247654 GCA_002778355.1 Clitarchus hookeri | reverse complement strand
TTTTTTTTTTTTTTTTTTTTTTTTCGTTTTTTCGTTTGATAATTTGTTCTGTAATTTTATTTCGTTACTTATCTGACGAAATTTCTTGTGGGATTTATAACACGTTTCATTTATATATTTTGACTACGGCCACTCTTGGCTTGCTTTTCGTGTTTGTTTCACGTTTCAGACTTGATTTCCTGTGGCGACATAATGTAGCAAAGGAGTATGTTGAAAATATTTTACTTAATCATTCATCCCCATTGAACACAAATATATGCAATCAATTCAACGAAATATTTTGTTGATAGTCTAATTTATTTTGGCCCAACAGAGAGGGTTTATTTATTCAAGCGTGTATTTTATTATAGATGAACAAAAGTAATATTGTTGGTTTTCACGTTTTGTACACTCAGCAAAAGATTTGGTTGGCTGATCTCTCAGTGCAGGAAACATAAGGGCCATGTCACACTGTCAAATTTTTCCGTCAAATTGCTTCAAATAAAAATTGGTCAATTATATGGTTCTGACGTCACGGAAAACGTCATTATCTCCACCATGTTTTATCTCAAAAAGTTGGCTAGCTCTAGTATCCACCAAACATTTTAAAAATTGGACGGTTCTAACATTTTTATTTTTATTTTTGAAGGTTTCAGCTAATCAGAATCGTGTATAAGGAATGAAACAATCGTTTCTCGAGATATTACATACAAAAAATTATTTATTTGCATCTTACAATATGGATGACAAAAGTAGCTATGCGTTAAACAAGGGCAGTTTCCGACATCATGAGACTTTAAAAATGGCAAACAACTGCCGGAAACGAAATACGATTTATGACGATAGTGAATGCTTACAAAAGGCTCTTTAAGCATGCATGCCATGTGAAGTGATTAATTCACAATAATATTACGAACTCAGAGACGTGAAATTCCATAGTGCAGGAAATATCTCTGATAAATAAAATTATAATACAGTAAGGAAATGAAAATAAATCACAAAATTCGTTAAATTTCTTCCTGTAGTGGACTGCACGGAATAACAACAGCAATATCTCATTTCGAAAATAATTTTTTTATGAAAATCCAGACTAGATCCCCCAGTAAAAAAGAAAATAATGTAACAGCATGGCACGTTTTTAAATACATTCAACAATAGTTGATCGAACTTCGTTGAATGAAACAATTTGATGGGTGTATTTCGTCTTTAGAGGCAAGCAAAACATACAGCTATAAAGGAAGCTCTGTATTTCTAAATTATATGAACTGGAGTTCATACTATAAAGTATTCCGAAAATTCAAAGAATCTTCTTCACATCAATAAACCTCTCCCAGATAGCAATAAATAACCAAGTGTATACGAGCTTCTGTAAAAATACCATTGCTTTTGTACATATATGTTCTGTTATATACCTACTGTTATATACCACTGGTTGCATAATTGCACGAAATACTACTTTTTCAGGTTAACATATAGGATTCTCACCACACACACAACTGCGGAATATATAAAAGAATTAAAAATGCATTCAGCTGTCTCAATCGCTTGCATGATATAACTTTACAAGTATTTGCAAGCTAAGAATTAGAAGACCATCAATATGATTTCGTTAATAAAAATAACGGCATACAAACTAAAATTTAAAAATACTAGACGTAAAGTGGCTGGTGTCATTCCTTTTTTTATTTAAATTTTATAACGACACTCGCCCTTCGCCAAACTCTGCTTGCTTTGCTGGTTCACGAAGTTGGTTACTTCTTGAAGTAGAAGACTAACTGCTCAGTTCACTGATGTCTTCGGTTGGTCCATGTTGATGGACAGTTCACTTGTTGGACAACATATTCCCACAAATCCTTGGCTGCACATTTCGAAATAACTTTCGTCGGGAACCATTTGACATGCGTGAAATATGGTACTGCCAAATCGGTCAGGAACACTGAGCCATTTCCGTGAAATTAAGAAAAGTACTGGCAAAAAGGTGTTTATAAAATTGAACAAAATAGTTTTCGTCAGTAACCGACTTCCCGTACCATAAATGTCACAGCATTTTCTGTGGATTCGCGGATCTTTAAAGTATTTGTGGTTTATAAAGAGGCGTTACAAAAGACATAGCTTCCCTAATGCGGATGTTCCACAGTGAGCCTACATTTACGGAACTTCTTTAAACAAATTATTTACGTTTGAAAGCGAATCACGCGACTTTCCAGTTTCTGGTAACGCCAAAGTGCGTTGAAATGTTCCCGTTTGTTAAAAGTTGTTTCTGTTAAGAAGGCGCAGGTGTAAGAAACGCGGATCTCCATTCGTGTAACCCCGGAAAGGATTGCGGTCGAAACTCGAAGCTATTGGACGTTTAAACTGAGAGGTTCCGAACTTTACGTGAGCAGAACTCAACTACGTTTTTCCGTTGATGCGGACCATGTGCAGTACACTCGACTACGGACTGTTCACGGTAAAACGAGCACTTACGAAAGCCCTGCATAATATCTACTTGCATGCACATTAGGTATTCTTCCGCCATATGTAGAATTAACATTGCTGTGGGCCTGATGCGACGGTCAAGTGAAAATGTGCAATTTTTACGAACATTAAATATATAAATAATAGCATATTCGTGCCCTTGCGTGTACAAAGCAAGAAACACTGAATTCTATTACCATTAATTTAAACATTACACTTGCAATACAAAGCAGTCTCTTAGAGAATTTTTTTTTTATAAATTCCCTGCCAGCCTATCTGGGAGCCGGCATGCCAAAGTGTGTCATATGTACTTTACACACACTTACGAACAGTGATTTTTGTTTTAATTACGATCACCTTTACAACTTTCCTGTGCACTCGTTTCGTGCGGAATTTGTTTAGCAATCTCGCATTAGAGTTAACGTGCTGCGGGGGGCCTTAATACGGAAATTCATTTAGCATCGTGTAACAGCGGCTACACGAGGCACGGAGCCCCATCAAGTACGAGTGCCTCCCGTCTCGCGACTTATTAGCATCCCGTCGTGATCGCAGGGGCCTTAATGCGAAAACGGCGCGTCAATTATCTTTACCGTGTACTTCCCCGAGAAAGCTCGAGGCAGNTTGAAAAATTCGGGGGGGGATGGTCATAGACGCCAACTTTTTTTGTTTCCAGGATTACCTCTCTCGTCCTCTCCTCTCCTTGTCTCTATCATACTGCGCGTTATGTGCATGCCGGCTATGCAACTATGTAACTTTTATTTCACGTGGCCCAACGTTTTAAATGTTTAGACTGAATAATTTCTACTAAAATATTGCTATTCTTGGTTACGTAAAGACCCACGAACGAGATGTGCCTTCAAAAGAATGCGCAAGCAGTCTACAATAATGTATAGTTACAAACTGAAATGTTGACTAACCAATGCTTATAAAACTCGGGGCCGACCCCTCCCCCCCCTGAGAAGTGGAGGGGGCAACCACTTGCTTTGCAATCCTGTACTCGGCGTCTGTGGGAAAAACTGCGTCGGCGACACAATCACGGATTTCACGTGAGTACGCCTGCGTTAGCGGATAATATTTTATTTGCGATATGGAAATTAAACTGAAGTAACTGAATGGGTGCTTGGTTTCTACGGCTTAAATCGACAGATGAAAAAAAAAANCGATATGGAAATTAAACTGAAGTAACTGAATGGGTGCTTGGTTTCTACGGCTTAAATCGACAGATGAAAAAAAAAAAATTTTAATTTCCACCTAACCTCTCTTACCCAAAGGCCATCCGAGGTTTTTAATTATTAATCTTCTATTCATTATAATCATTCTTGCAACTTCCACTGCCAAGGAATCTTATTAGGCTTGGAAATCTTCATCTTCCTTCCCTTTCCTTTTTCCTTAATTCCACACGTTCCTGTTCTTCTTCTTCATCTTTTTATTTCTTATAGATTCTTCATCTTCTTTTTATTATCCTTTCTTCTTTTATCATTCTTCATATCCCTTTATCTTTTAGACCATCTTATTTCTTATTCTTCTTTTCTTTTTTATTCTTATTCTCTTCATCCTCTTCCTTAACAACTTCTTCTTCGACAGATCAAAAGGAAATATTTCGTTTGGCGCCAAAATCAGCGCGCTAGCACACCGGAGTCGCGAGATATACCGCCCGGAACAGCCGCCAGTCGCCGGGAGTCCCCACCCTCGCCTTGTGCTACTACTCACGAAGTTACAGTGTCGGAATTGATCATCCTGCAAACGTTACATCGCCGTTTCCGTGCTGGTTCAAAATGTGCCAGCTGATTCTAAAGGAGCATTCACGTCAAAAATAGAATATGGCTTCTAAAGAAAAAAAAACCTGATTATTTGCAGTTACCGAAAAATCATGTTGTCAGTTAATTAACTCCATTTCACTACTAACAANGAAAAAAAAACCTGATTATTTGCAGTTACCGAAAAATCATGTTGTCAGTTAATTAACTCCATTTCACTACTAACAAATTCCGCAAATTGACGAAAACCTTTACGAAAATACGCAGTATTAAATATACGTAAACGCACATACGGGACGAGGAAAAATTGATCTCAGCTCCATAAATGCAAAGTACGGCACCTCTCCGCATTTCCTATAGCTTCGGATTTCGGGAACGAACAACGTCGGGTCTGCTGTATACAAAGCTTCCTTCGCCACTGTAACTGGAGAAATGTCGTTTCTGCAGCATTTAGATGATAATTATGCTGCTGTAGGCTGTTCGAGGTAAAACTATCACATTTGGAAGTCCTGCTTCAGATCTACTTGTATTCACATTGTATATTCTGCTGACATACGTAAAATAACGCTGCCATGGGCCTCATCACTTNCTTCAGATCTACTTGTATTCACATTGTATATTCTGCTGACATACGTAAAATAACGCTGCCATGGGCCTCATCACTTATCCATGCGTATGTTAAGTCAAACAGTAAAACTACTGGAAAAGTAAATATTAAAAAAAAAATTGCTTATTCTTACACATGTATGCGTTAAAAAAAACAGAAATAAAAAAAATATTCACAAATGTTTACCAAGATCNTATTGCTTATTCTTACACATGTATGCGTTAAAAAAAACAGAAATAAAAAAAATATTCACAAATGTTTACCAAGATCTTTTAATTCGACGTTAAGATAGGGAACAGGTTTCCCTCCGTCGTTACCAACTTTACCGGGAAAAAGTCACTCACTGTGCCCACTAAAATATATGCAGGTAGGGGCAGTAAACATTTTTCACAGTATTATTTCAATCGAAAGTGCTCAATTAACCTTGAACAAATTATAAAACGTACTGCTTCAAACACCCAAAAAATTTGCGTCAAGCACCTATAACAGTTAACGACGGTTAAACACTCAAACATTAGTATAAGCCTAGATAATTACGTAGATTACATTCCAAAAAATATTTTATTTATACCCTCAGTTGCCATAACGAGCTCGATGGTGAGTGATAAGGGTCACAGACTACTAATTCGTGTTTTTAAATCTCACTCTAGAATATATATATATATATATACGTTTTTAAATTTATTTTATAAATACAGTAAAACACCCGCAAAACAAAAATTTTAAATTGCTTAACATCATTTTTCTTTTCCAAACGAACTAGCAAGTCGACGGAGAAGATCTGCGAATTGAAATAATATTCTGTTCAATTTATGGAAAATTCAGTATTGAAAGAGCAACGTGTAAGAAATTTCACGGAGAGTTTTAGCGAATTTTTTACTATCGCTTTTCCGTAAAATGACGGAACAAATTTCCCTAACAGTGTTCCGGAACATTCCATAATGACTGCCAGTCAGCATTGGCTCTCTGGCGGGATTATTCTGTGACTGGCGCTTCGCCCATTGGATGAGTGAAGTAAGTGAGTAAGTGAAGAGATTTTAACGGCTCTTAACATCGAGGTCTTGAGAGCCGATGAGGGTGAAGTGAGATGAGGATGGAGCAGCTCCGGAATGAAAGGACGGGAGAACGGGATATCCCCGAGAAAACCCACCGACCAGCGGCATCGTCCGGCACGATTCCCGCTTGCAAAAATCCGGAGTGAACCGGCCAGGAATTGAACCCCGGTTCGCCTTGGTGGGAGGCGAGTGGTCTAACCGCTCAGCCACCATGGTCCCTTCGCCAATTGAAATCAGCGATTCGCTGTGGAAGCCCCTGCAAGAAGGCTTCTCCCAGAGCTAATTACGGAACACCTGCGTACGTGATACGCTACGGCGGTGGTCCAAGCTGCGAGACGGGAAATGATAGACGTAGTGGTGGGGGTTGAAAGCCCCGCCCTGTGACGTATGTAGCTGCGAGGCTGTCTGCATGGGTGTACCAGGAGAAGAATCTCAGCCCTCCCCGCCACCTCCTACCATCCCTTTCATAAACAAAA
Organism: Clitarchus hookeri; assembly: GCA_002778355.1. NCBI lineage: Eukaryota > Metazoa > Arthropoda > Insecta > Phasmatodea > Phasmatidae > Clitarchus > Clitarchus hookeri. The sequence goes on along the minus strand of NQII01001065.1, from coordinate 241,323 downwards.
GAGATGACGTGCGGAGCCCAGCAGGTAGGCAAAGTATAAGATAATTAATGTATGATGCCAGATGGAGCACATAAATCATAGCACCAGCCACGGTAAAATCCCGAGGTTCCTTAAAATCCTAGCACACTATGAATTGTTTTCTCATTTTACGAATTACACTCATTGCCATAAAAATTGCCGCACCTTAAACTAACTATTCGCAATAGGCGGAAAGAAATACATAGCATCATCAAGGGTAGTAGTGAGACTTATTTAAGTCTGGTTTTTGACTGGCTACGTAGAACTGCCGCCAAGATTCCTAATTGTACTACTAAAAACCTGGTTATATCAACGTTTGTAGGACGAAGCTCTCTCCCTCTCTCTCTCTCTGTGTGTGTGTGTGTAGAGTGAACGTCAGGGAGTGGCTAGTAGTCTTCGACGATGCATTCTACACAAATGTGAGCAACTTACGAGCCAGAGAATCGTCAGACTACAGAAGGCAGGCTGATCGTTCCCGTCAAACCTGGAACACTGCAAAAAAAACTGTGGGACGGGTTGTGTGCTGTGAGAACATAAAAGACCACACACGCCTGAAAGGCTCCTGGCGACCCAGAACAACACCAGAAGAGACAAACATTTCATCGTTCGAAAGGCCGCGAACTCAAATCAACAGTGTTATTTTCCCTCCCACCTTCAAGAAACGTGAAGCAGAATCAGCAGTGACCCTTGTTTCCACCAGCACTAGTGAGAGGTGACTTTCAGAAGAACACTTGCGTTATCGATGTCCCCTACGCCACCTTCCATCGACACCCCGACAACGGCGAAACAGTTTACAGTACCGTCGTTACGGGGTGATACTGATGGCTGAGAAATAACAGTACATCGTCTTTAATGACGAATCTAGGTTTTTGTCTGGAAACGGGTGACAACCATACTCGAGTACAGAGGGGCACTCGAATATGCACAAATCCAGACTTCATCGCTGAGCAACACGTTATCAGAATTGGTGGCGAATCATGGTGTAGGGAGTCTTCTCCTATGATTGCCGATCTTCCTTGATACTGACGAGGTAACGCATGGTCCAGCGATACATTCAGGAGATGTCGTCTTCATATGCTCCCAAAGATCAGTTTTCCAACAGCAGGGGGCGGCAGATGGTGTTCGTCGTAAGGGGGTCAAGGGTCTATATTACAACAAAAAAATTCTTTTGCGTATTTTACAAATGTTTTAAATTAAAATGAAGACTAGCAAATTACACAATATCACAGAAAAATTCCCACGAGTGAAACAACATAATAAATATTAACAGGCAGTGGCGGACGGGGCGAACTCAAAGTGCAGTGTTTACAGTTACAGGTTGCCAAATGCTGCCGACAGGAGGGGTTTACTATTCCTACTGAAGGAATCTGACCCTTACAGAAGACTGTAAGGGTGTCATATGAGCCTCTCTAACCCACTGGTTACGCCGCCCTAGTCCGGCATGTATCCATGCTATAGCATAGTCTGTCTCACGAACGGTTGAACTATTTGACAGATCTGAAGGAAGTTTTGTATACAACTGTTTCCATGAATCCAGCGGTGTCTCGCCCTGCCACACTCGGTTGACGGCAAACCTGCTCAGTGTGTCACCAAAACATATTTTGCCATGGAAATAACTACGCACACAGACACTTTCAGAACTTAAAAAAAAAAGTACACTTGTTCGAGAGATAACCATTTCGCCTGTACAATTTTGCCAGAATAAACGACTTGTTTGTCTTAGCGATGCACTACGTTATATAAATCATCGTCCTCATTACCTGTGCCAAGTTTCGTTCCATTTCAACGTCTCCTTCCATGTGCGGCAATTTTTATGACAATCAGTGTACTTACAAAAACACCTGGTGTATTCCTGTGATCGAAAGATATATATTTTAATGTATCAGGAAAATTAATTTGCGAAAGATAATACGTTAAAATTTAATAAAACTCATTTTCTGATATTGAAATTAGTGTGGCAGGATGATGAAATTCTGGCGGGTGGCACCAGAAGTGAAGTTCCGGTACCCTTGCCAGAGTTGTGGTAGTTGCGGCAACGCTAATTAATAACTCACCCCGGTATACCTGCATCCTGCCGTGGGAACCTTTCCCTCGGGAGGGGGCCGGGCACGGGATGAAGAATGAAGAGGAAGACGTCCGCCCAGGACCCCGAGACCTCAGATTTCCCGCCGGAGATAGCACGCCGGAGAGGCTGAATGGAGCCCAGCCTCCCAACTCCTCAGCTGGACCGCCGAAAGCAGAAGTCGCCACAAGATGGCCCGCCCAGATAACGGGCGTATGTCTTCATACACGAGTACCTGTCGCAGCGGTTTTTCTATTCCCCTTCACCCCCCTCCTACTCACGTGCCGTACCTTTTTCCCCCCTGGCTGGCGACAAAGGGGGCTCGTGTTTGTTCAAGTCATCTTTTGTATACAAGGCTATTAGTTAACTTTCCAACCGAAAAAAAAAATATGTAAGCGAAGCGTCCCCAAAAACACTATGAACGTACGAGTAAAGACATATCCTACAAACCCTGCTGTGGAAGATGTGAATCCTGTTTTATTTTTTTCGAACGATGGGAGGGGTGCACGGAAACTGATCTCAGGTATGGATATTTTTATTTACAAGCTATAAAAAACGAGCAGACAAGGGGTTGATACACATCATTAATACTGATATAGATGTTCATTTTTATGTAAATGTTAATGATAGCCTGATCACATTATAATATCACAATTCTGTGGANATACTGATATAGATGTTCATTTTTATGTAAATGTTAATGATAGCCTGATCACATTATAATATCACAATTCTGTGGATGGGCCGGGAAGAGGGAGGGGGCGGTACGCAACCCCCTTTAAGGCGTAGGAAAGGGAACAATTCATTACTTTATATTTGCACCACATACTGTTCAACTTGTAGAAATTATCTGTGAATAATTTTTCCCTCGGAAATTTTTTTTTAACATCGCATTGTTAATGCAAAATAACCTTTCAAGGTCAAAATTTTNGAATAATTTTTCCCTCGGAAATTTTTTTTTAACATCGCATTGTTAATGCAAAATAACCTTTCAAGGTCAAAATTTTACTGTTTTTTGTTTTTAATGTTCAAATAAAAGAAACCAAATTATTTGCAGAAAATTTAACAAGGGTAACTGAAAGCTTTTGTATTAATTCATTTTAAGATGTGTTCAGCAGAAGTTAATTTACAAAAATTCAAGGGCAGCCACAAGTTAAAAAAAAACATGCAAGGATTTCCTTACTTTCCGGCAATTTGTTGACATAGGAGAAACTTTTCCTTGTTCGGGTTTATAGATGTCTTGAAGTAGCTCTTCGCATCTTATTTCATGAACTATGCGATTTCTGTACGTAAGTTAGTTCTCACCATTTGTACATTTCTAAAAGAGTAAAATTGTGAAATTGGTTTGAATTTATGAGAAAACTACGTGCTCAATATATATATATATATATATATATATATATATATATATATATGNATATATATGCTAGGAAAGAGTTATTACTGATAATGTCAAAAAGTCGAAAAGTATGTGGTACAAATATAAAATAACAAATTTTTTCCGTAGCCAACGCTGTTAATGTATCTCTCCTGAGAAAGCCATTCTCTGTTCTGTGTTGCGAACGTGTGAGTTCGGGATGATCTTATTAATAAAGCAATAAAAGCAGTTCTCTGAGGTCACTGCAAAATATTTGGTGAAAATTCCAGCCTGCCAGGTTATCTTTGTTATCACGAGGTTGTTTCTTTTAGTGATTGTATACTATTTTATAATGATCACGAAAAAAAAAATATGTTTTTGTAACCACTAACAAACTGTTTTTTGGCAACTGTTCGCCATTTTTTTTTCCCGGGCAAAGTGAATCAGTACCCAATTTTCTTCTCCATCTCAGTGCCACGTAAAACCCAGGCCGCTATGGTTGGTGCACGCAGTACGACAAAGAGTGCCCTTTAGAGAAGTGCTTTCGCTTAGGGTCGATATGCCAAGAAATGCTAGGATGGCTATCGCCGCAGTGACCCTTAGCTACTCCACGTTTCTGCGTCTATAACGTGTGATTGAGAAGGGAAGAGGAAGAACCGTAATGATGGGGGGGG
>NQII01001065.1:190864-208371 GCA_002778355.1 Clitarchus hookeri | reverse complement strand
GGGGGGGGGGGGATGAAACAAAAAGGGAAGGAGAAGGAGGTAGTTAGGGGGGAGGTTACGCCGCACTCGAACGTCCTCGAAAGTTCTCTCAGTTTCCATTTTCATCTGTCATTCCTGCGGGGATCTTCATGTACCAGGGCGTTTATCAATGGTAAACTGTCAGCGCCAGGCTTCGTTACGACTCCGTTGAGTTAGGTACGCGACAACTGGAACATTCCTCGAGTGGCACGCCGTCACAGGAAACGCGATACCTTTTAACACTTACGACACTACATATGCGCGAGCGTTAACTCCGGATGCACTGCAAAAAAAAAATTCTTGAAACCAAAATTCACGTGACGTGGATGTGGTTTCATTGTTTCGTTAATGGCTAGTTAATAGTCCATTCACGGTTAATTCCAACTTTTCTGAAGCCCTTCTAAAGATCTACTACCAAGATATTCTTCCGCCTCGTGCCAACAAAGATTGACCGAGTATAGAAAATTACACCAGAGGTGCGACGCACCACATTCGTGCACATTTAGTGTAAGCACTATTTCTTACTAAGCATTACCAACACACCTGTTTTCTCCTTGTTTTTAATTCATATTACGTATAAATGAAATCGATGAAATATAAGTCAAAGTTCAACTTGATCAAAAAATAGTTTTTTTAAATGTTAAAACGAGTATCAAACGCTTGTGGTACATCACATTTTTAGGAAACAACCAAGTACGTGGGGTGATTTTCCAAAGGTTTGATTCAAAAAGTGAGAGGAAACCGCGACTAGACTGTAAATACTCCTCTTAGATGAGCGGGAAATGAATGGAGAATTCAGCATAGTGGCGGAGTAACTGCCGTGAGTAGAAGCTTCTACAGCCTCGGTGGGCCAGGGTCGGGTATCTAAGACGAGCGTGTGTGTGTGTTCGTGTTGCAGACGTGGCGGAGAAGAGAGGAAGACCAGACTCGGCTAGCCGTCGGCTCGCTTCTTCCTCCAAGGTAAACCACTCGGCCACGGCGTCTGCGCCTCGCTCCCAGCCGCTACTACCCGTGTCGCTGAAGTCGACTGCAACACGCACACACGCGCATCTCGTGCGGCCGCTCTCGCGCCTCAGTCACAGATTGTTAAACAGCACAGAGGCGGAGCAGCTTCGCGTGTCATCAGCAGGGATCTACGAGTTGAGCTCAGAGATATTCGGCCGGCTCTTAACAACGAGGTCCTGAAAGCCGACGAGGGTGAAATGAGGTGAGAATGGGGCACCGCCGGCATGCGAGGGCGGGGGAAACGGGAGATCCCCGAGGAAACCCGCAGGCCAGCGGCATCGTCCGGCACGATTCCCACTTGTGAAAATCCGGGAGTTCCCAGTTCGCCTTGGTGAGAGATTGAAGAATTTCTCGCTATAGTCTAACCGCAGTATCTTGACACTTTTTTTAATCAAACCCTTAAAAAATAATTCCCTGTATGACGTGTTTGGTTGGTTCCTGAATATGTCATGTATCACAGCAGTGTTATGCTTCTATGAACCTATTGCCGTACACATTACATTTTAGTTTCAGATGTTGCGAAAGAAGAAATTTATGGTGTGAACAGTACTTACGAATTTCTTATAATTACTGACACTTTCGAACCTATGGAAAGGGTTTCAATAGATCCATGGCACAAGATGCAACCAATTATAAAATATTTGGTGTATCATCAGATATTGGTATCTATTTCATATTACCGCCGTTCTATTGGTTAACGCCGCATCAGACTTCCGTTATTGGCCGCATGTCAGCCAACGAAGTGCGTAGTTGGCAGTTTCACCAACCTTAATGGTATTTCGGATTGAACAGTATTTACAGTCCATCGTGTTCATTTCAGAAATTATAAATAGAGGCACCTGTATTTTTTTCGCGAAAAGATTTCACGACAGGTTGTGTTCCAAAACACTTGAGTTCAGAACCACCTTTCGCGATTGGATAATTTGACTTGTTACACGCGTTATCTGACTGCTAGCGAATCACGAGCAGTGAGTATCGGAGAAACTTGATTCTGATTGGCTCGTTCATGTAGCAGTCGTTCTTCACACAAAAACAAGCGGCCAATAGCCAAATAACGATTGCAAGTGTGCACGTAGAATATTGAATTCTAGCCTCCGCGTAAATATTTTCGCGTAAAACCGGTGTCCGTAATTATAGACAGTTTTGTCTTTAATTGAATGTTGTTTCCTGATGTGTAGAGACCTGAAAAATTCGCGTTTTCCATTCGGGACAAGCTATAATTCGAAACCCCGTACGTTTGTACTGCTAATGCTATTGGTCCACCCGGTAGTTCACACCTCCTGGGCAACTCTGAGCCAATAATAAATGCGCAGTAAAATGCAGATGGAATCACCATCTTCCGCTAATACAACAAGCAACCAATGAACACTGATATCTGCATGATTTTGAATACGGAAATGGAGTATAGCCTACAGGTAATTGAACTCACGATTTTTTCAGGTCTCTGCTTATTTAAATCGTGACAAACTAAGGAAATAAAGTAAACACATTCAGGCCAGTTTTGTGTTTTACGGACAGATAAAAATTAATATTAGTTTTGCCCGAGTGTACCTCAAAGTGTAAAAGGAGGACAGTGGAATGTCGGATGTATGCGCGAAGGGTACGCATCCCATTAATATTGATGTAGAAGCAGTTAGGGATGGGCATGTATTTACTACCATGTAATCTAGGTCAGGAATATTAAAAAAAAAACATATTTTGTTATTTCAAGACGTGAAAACTATTTTGCAGACATTTGCCCGTGTGGGTTCGGTGATTTGATATCAGCTAGAACATATTAGTTCGCGTGTTTGCGTGTTCAAATGTCTGTTAGGGCCACGGTGGTGTAGTGGTTAGACTGCTCGCCTCCCACCAAGCTCAACCGGGTTCGATTCCCGGTGGGGTCGCTCCCGGATCTTCGCACGCGAGAATCGTGCCGGACGATGCCGCTGGTCGGCGCATTTTCTCGGGGGTCTCCCATTTCCTCCCGACCTTGCATTCCGGTGCTGCTCCATGCTTACCTCGCTTCACCCTCATCGGCTCTCATGAACTCGATGTAAACAGCCGCTCAAATATTTTCTCTCCTCCCCCTTTCTCCCTATCACCCTCCTCTCTCTCTGTTCTGTTTAACCACTGTTGTACTACTTTTTTTTTTTAATGCAAATTGCTGTCAGGAGTTTATAACATTTGTCGATATTTGTCGCCCACATGACAGCCAAGATTTGTCCAGTAAGAAAACGCCGAGAGGATATTCATAAGCATCAGCGATAAATAAATTCCTGCTCGTGTTGTAACTATCTGACGTAATTTCACGAATGAAAGAGGTACTAGTTTCGGTTTGAACTAAACTGCGCAAACTTCGTAACGACGTGCAGTGAGAAAGAAAAAAAATAAAGACTCACAAAGTTCTTCGAAGCGTAGTGGGCGGATTGGGTTTTAAGTTCCGCGGAGTAGGTGCTGGGGAAATAAGTTTTGCCCTTCCCTCGGCGAGAAGACAATGGAAGTTCTTACTTCCGTTTTCGTCTCGCCTGTGAGCGACGGCAAAACAAAGGCGCGGGAATGCGCACTCTACGCCGGGCTTCCGCAATTAGGTGGAACCTGGGACTAAGTTGTTAACACAGCGCGTCCTCTTTCATATCACTTCTTTTTTTTTTTTTTTTTTTTTGAGCAGGGTGAAGTTAGATTTGGGGCTTTAATTCGATAGGAACGAAAGGGCACACTGTTAACAAACTTCGCAGGACATATTTAAAGGTTGTTCACGGTAAAGTGACAACTTTTGAAATAAACCTTTGAAAACTGTCACTGTCCCAACTTGCATATATTTTACCGAGCGCATTAAGTGGTATATGCCCAGTAAAGTTGGTAACGGCGGAGGGAAAGTAGTTCTACGTCTTAACGTTTAATTAAATATGTTAGGCAAACGTTTTTTACAACTGAAATATTTTTTCTTCATATTTTCTTAACATAATAATAATAAAAGTGTAAGGATTGTCAGATTTATTTTAATTCACAGTTTTACTTGACGAACGCATGGATAAAGTGATCAGGCCGTGGCAATGCTAATTGTTACATACGGCGGAATAATACACAATATTCATATACGCAGATCTTAAGCAGGGCTTTCAAAAGGCCTCAGCTTACCGTGAACAGCTTATACTGAAGATAAGCTATAAGTAGGGGCAGCGATATTTAGCGAAAATATTTCGAGACAAGCTACAGTCCAAAGCACTGTAGGGTCCTCACTCTTCTTTGATTGGCTAAAAAATGTTATGGCATGTGTTAACCGTTTGCGCACGAATCACGAAGGTTCTCAGTGTCGGAGTTACTTAGTCCTGAGTGGCTTGGTCAAAGACGGACACGGCACCAGCAGCCAATGGAGGTGTAACAACAGCTGAGGTGTGTATATAGTATTGAAGTCTACCGTGTGCTCCAATTCTTACGCGAAAAGTCATTGGCCCTATCTATAAGTCTACACAACCGTCAGTTCTGTTCGTCTCTGTACTGTCATTTATAACTGTCCTATTGGTTCACACAACTCTGGACACACTATTTATACTATACAACGTTCGTAGCTAGCCGGTTCTCTGCGAATGCCGAGTTGAAAATGTTTCATCAAATGTTCTTTCCTGCGCACAATACCACACAATACATTCTGTTCATTTAAGTGAATTTACACTTTGAGTGTTGCTGCCCTAATTGTATGTCGCAGAGAACCCTGTGGAAACTTCTAGCTGTGTAATATTTCTTCGCCCGCGTGTTCACAGTATGCGGGCGGATATCGTAATGCCAAACGGCAAACTCAATACAAATGAGTTTAGTACGGTTTCCACCAGTACATCGTCTATACTATTAGTCCTTGTCTAATTTTAAATCCGTTTGAAAGAGTTTCAAATTCACGGGACGTATCTTCAAGATGGCGGCGTCCTTTGTGGCTTCTTCATCAACGCGTTCCAAATAGAGTCACGGGGATTGTGACCTATGCTCTGAAACTGCAGTGTGATTGGCCCAGGTACAAAAGCTGGTATTAAACCCGCTACGAAAAAAAAAAACTTGTACTATTAACAAACCAGGTTTGAAATTCGACCGTACAAGACGACAAAAGTGATGCCGGCTGCCATGCTTGTCGGTATAACAGCCGCTTCAGCAGACCTTGCACGAGCTATTACGGAATCTGGCACCGTGTATGTAACATAGCCTTTATCATTCACGTTCACCGTGACTGGTTCACGGGTTTTGGTAATACGTGACCTCCATCGACGGACACTGAAAATCCCGTTTACATCGAAGGACCGCCCAGCTAGCGGCTTACCGGGAGCCAGCCCCCACGGCTACGGGGAGTTGGGTGATGGGGGGTGGGGGGTAGACCTGTTTGACACGTGGTTATTTATAATTCCCTTTTAATTATATACTTCGAAGAGAGAAAGGGGCGGAACGCATACGCTCATAACAGGCTCTGGTCGGTTCGCGGTTGGATGAATAATTTTGGAAACCCCGCTTAGTTTCTTCAATCTGTCCATTGTTTATCCTTACACAGTCAGAAAGAAAAGAGAAAAAAAAAATATCCATAGACTTAATAGCTAGGGACAGTGATTTATCGCAATAAATGTTGACTGACTGCCGGCTTCCAATTAACCATGTACAGCCCATTCATGGTTACTTCCAATTTTTCATGAAAACCTGCCGAGGTTCTACTTTCAAGCTTTCCCTCCGCCTGAAGCAAAACGAAACTTAAATAAGTCTAGGAAATTACACCGAAGGGACAAAGCAAAGGCATTTATGCGCTCTTAGTTAATTAATATTTTGCATGAGAACTATTTTTTCCCAAGTATTACCTATACGTAGGGCCAGTGACTTTTCGCGTAAAAATCGGAGCACACAGTAGACTTCAATACTATATAAACACCTCAGCTGTTGTTATACCTCCATTGGCTGCTGGTGCCGTGTCCGTCTTCGACCAAGCCACTCAGGACTAGGTAACTCCGACACTGAACCTTCGAGATTCGTGCGCAAACGGTTAACACGGGCCAGAACATTTTTTAAGCCAATCAAAGAAGCTGGATGACCCTACAGTGCTTTGGAGTTTATCCTGTCTCGAAATCTTTTCGCGAAATATCACTGCCCCTTCCTATACGCCTATTTCTTCTCTGTAATTACCCGTATTGCTTATAAATGAAATATTGTGACTTGTGCATAAAATGTAAGTAAGAGTTCAATTCAAACCAAAAACAAGATACCTTTACGTTAACCTTTCCATATCCATTGTAGATAACCGTCAACCAGGGGTGGCGGGAAATGTTCGTAATTAGAGGATCAGGGGTCAAGATGCGAAACTAACCTTTTTGCGTGGTCTACATGTGTTTTAAATAAAAATCAGCACTAGTAAATATCACAATATCAAAACAGAAAACTAAATTCTTACGTGTTTAGTATTAAGGCTAGCTCAAAACTTACATGCAAAGCCAGGGAAAAGGGAAGTCCCCGAGAAAACCCGCGAACCAGCGACATCCTCCAGCACGACCCTCGCATGCGAAGATCCGGGAGCGATACCGCCGGGGATCAAACCCGGTTCGCCTTAAATGTGAGGCGAGTAGTCTGACCACTACTCCACCGCGGCCCCTGTGCGGGCTGGAGTTCGCGGCATAAGCGGCCGTTGCACTTATGATGTGGTTGTTTACGTTTTAAACACGAAGGCATTAATTGCTATACGAGTTTGGTTCTGTCAAAAAATAGTGCACGAGTACAACTTTTTCATTAAATTAACCGTTTCATTCCCAGACAAATTTAATATTCCTGGTGTCGGAAATAACAAGTTTTTTTTTTATGCGTGTTGTACTTAAGTTGAGGAAGAACATTATTCTTTAATACGACCAATGAGCTGCAGACCTTGTTTGTGTTTAATAGTCGCAGATATGAACCAGCCATTACGTAGAGCATTATCAAGGTTTGCGAANGCTGCAGACCTTGTTTGTGTTTAATAGTCGCAGATATGAACCAGCCATTACGTAGAGCATTATCAAGGTTTGCGAATCAGGTACTCCCAGCGAAGACTACTGAGCATCACCGAGGCTTGCAGTGTACAGTGCCGGTCAAATATAACCTTCCCGTGCAACACGTACACAATTCTATTGTCCACACTGGGAATGGAAGGTTAAANCCGCCCTTGGCATTCCAGCGCCGCTCCATTCTAGGGTTTCATTTCATGTCATGCCCGAGGATGACGGTCACCTACGAGTCCCCAGCTGGAAAGACCGTCACTCGGAGGGTGTCGCCTTGCCCTGGGTGCACTCCCCACACGCCATTATTATTATAATTATTATTAAGTATAATATTAGGCTTGNATCAAGGTGTCAGATAAATCACCGATGTAATCACTGTAGCGTCATTTATGCAGACAAATCTAGGGGTTAACTCAATTCTGAAAACTTATTTTTTTTTTTCCCCGCTGCTCTTCGCAGAACTTTCGTCTTCGGGCAAAGTGGAGAGAAGGAGGGGGGGGGGCATTAAGTCGATCGAACGTCTTTGATGAGTTGCCTGGGGCCAGTTTTTGTGGAAGCGGGAGTTTTATTTTTCCTTTAGCAGACCATAAATAAAAAAAGTAAACTTGAACTTAGGTTCCGGAGAAGCAGAGGAGGATAAGAACTTGCTGTTTCTGTAGCGGGAAGCCTTTATTTCTTTGTAGTAAAAGAAAACGACTTCCTTTGTCTGTTTAGTCATCAATCCTTTTTTTTTACTTCCTTCCTGCTGGCAAATAAGACTGCCCGAGTGTTCGACGTTTTACCTGCGTAGCTTTTCTTTTCTTCCTCTCATAGCTCCATAAATCTCCTAAGAAACACATGCTGGCGGGCATGTAAATGTACGAATGCGTCAATTTAAATAAATGCTTGCTCTATGCTTTTACTTATAAACTGAGGCCACATATATGATGATTCATGTAATATTTACTTACGAACAAACAACCTATCAAGTTGCAGATCTTACAGTTATACGTCACTCACACACGCGAGAAATAAAAGAAAAAAAAAACCTATGATAAGAATAAACATTACCTCTGTCAGTAGAAAAACGAAGCATTTAATTTGCCAGTAATAATATCACATGTACGCAATCATTTTGGTAAATAAAAATAAAATAACACAGCATTATCTGTCTGTGTACCTTTGTGTTTCTGTCCAGTGGTCAACAACTGAAACAATATGACTGAAATTTTTTTTTAGGTTTACAATTTTTGACTGTAAGCGTAGCCGAAAATCACAGTATTTCTGTTGGTACTTGTAACTAACATTTTTTTGTAGAATGACTAACTTTTTTCAACTCGTATCATTACATTCTGTAAATTTACAGTTTTATTTCGAATTGTAAGAAGGATGAAGATACAACGTTTGCATTGTTACAGATGTTATATTAACTCCTAATAACACCACGCCAGTCACTGTTTCCGGGACTTGTTTCCATTCCAAGGCTCACTAAGAACCCTTGAATTGAAAAAGTTTGCATTTTTCCTGACACGTTTTCAATAAAGAATGACGACTGTTACTAACTTGAAAGGAATGTATCTTAACACGGAGTAGGAAGATGCTTATGTTTAGCATTGTTACAAACTGCCTCCGGCGAAAGCAATTTCGTAAGGGACTGAGCTTTAAATTAAATAATAAAGAAGTAAATTTCCCTAATTTATTCATTTAAGTGGTATACAGACAACAGTTATATCACTATTATGGACTGTGGCTCTATCGGGTATAATTTATATATAGTGACTCGTTATGACACCATGTACGTGATGTTTTTGCATATGTGCCAGTCCTTTATCGTTACGTCATTGATTTTTTCATGTACAGAGAAGTTTCATATATTTCACACTCGGCTTCCCCGATCCTCGCGTTAGGCTGACGGTGTTTATTTATACTACCGCGCACATGTTTAAATGTAACCTGCGACTATGTATGTATTGTTATCGGTGCAATTGTATATCCCCTTTATTTTTTTTATATATATGGCTGGCGGTTAAGGGTTACCCAGGCTAACGATGACTCGGGTCGCCGGCCCTTACGTTGGACTGACGGTGTTTGTTTATATTACTACCTACGAATTTTACCGTTACCCACAACTATGTGCATCATGCACGCAGCGCATTTGTAAATTTCTTGATTTTTTTCGCATATAGTTAGAGGCGTGAGAAATTCGCTAATTCGTTTTGAGACAAGCTATAATTCATAACACGTCTGTTGATATAGCTTAAGCCATTGGTGCACACGGTGTTTGACGCCACCTGGAGAACGCTGGCCCAATCGCCGCCTTACAACTGTGACAGCAGACAACCAATGTGCATTTAATATCGGCATATTTGTACATTAGACTATAGAGTCTAGCCTGCAGGTCACTGAACTCGCGAAGTTTTCCGGTCTCTACATATCGTTGTTTGTTGTATGTTACCCATGGTAGCGTTTATCTATGTATATACATATATAATATACAACCTGGATGACGGTGGACTAAGAGAGGCTAGCTGTCACTGAGGGTGATACGAGCAGGCAAGACACCTGCGATAGCAGACGACAAGGACGGCGGTGGGCGATTGTCGAGTGCGTGCAGGCCGATGCGTATGTGTGTCCTACTTCCGACCCTACACTACTACATGTAACAGCAACTTTGCGGGGCACTCGTATGTATGCCTACCTTAATTTTTTTCTTTACATGTGTGGACAGTTTTTACATATTCCCGATCTTCAAGGGTTTGGGAATGCTGACCAACTATGCCTATAACAGGGCTTAAGGCCTACCTGTCCTTATCTCCTTGATTGCAGTCGGAGGTGATGTCTGTGATGTGACTTTGGTGGTCGTAGCTTCGGTGGGTGGGAAATATCGGGCAACTGTGCTTATAAGAGGGCTTAAAGTACACTTGCCCTACCACCCTATTTGTCATCGGAGGTGATGCCTATGGCATGAATTTGGTGACTGTAGCTTCGGTGGGTAGGAAATGGTAGCCAATTATGCTTATACAAGGGCTTAGGGCGTAGTTTACACTACAATCCTGTTCGTTGTCAGCAGTGATGTCTATGTTATGAATTTTGACGACTATAGCTTCGGTGGGTGGGAAATGGCGGGCGACTATGCTTATAAGTGGGCTTAGGGCGTGCTTGACCCTGCGGCCCAGTTCATCGTCGGGGGCGATGACTATGTCGTGAATTTGGTGACTGTATCATAAACGGTTCACAAATAACAGCCAACTATGCTTATAAGAGGGCTTAAGGTACACTTGATCCTGCAGTCATTTTCGTCGTCAGGGTATGAATTTGGTGACTGTATCTTAATCAACTCGCAAATTACCTCCAACTATGCTTATGAGGTGGGTTTAGTGTGTAATTACCCCTGCGGTCCTTTTCGTCGTCGGTGGTGTGGCCTATGTTATGAATTTGGGGGCTGCATCTTAAATGGTTCGGAAATTACAGCAAACTATATTCTTATATGTAGGCTTAGAGCATACTTGTCCCTGTGGTTCTTTTCGTAGTCGGGGGTGATGACTATGTTATGAATTTGGGGGCTGTATCTTACACAGTTCGGAAATTACAGCTAACTATGCTTATAAGTGGACTTAAGGAGTACTTGACGCGTGCGTGGTGCGACGCATGGTAGGTTCTGGAACGGCTGGCGTCCTGGCAGGGATCCGAGATGCAGAAGTGTGCTCGACAGTTCGTACATTACAACCAACTGAAGGAACGGGAGAAGTTGCATGACGGGGCAATGAACTAGAACACTCTTCAGACAAGATGGATTGTGCTGGCATGGAACGACAGAGCGTGAAGTGGACGGTATTTTATAGGTGAGAGAGCGACCACGCTGCTGCTGACAAAGCAGTGTAAGTGTAATTAGTTTTTTTTTTTCCCCACTGCCAGTTGTTAGAGGACAATAGGAAATAAATGTTTCCAACGCGCGAGTGTCGGCTACGCGCACAGACAAGTTTAAGGTACAGCAGTGCACGCGCGCGCTCGAATACCGTAATCGAGACACATTTACGTTACTGCTCAACTCGCTCTGCATGAATGCATATAACTTTTATGTAGAGACGCGAAATTCCCAAATTTTTATGTGTATTTATATGTAAAATTACTTTTTTTCTAAATGTTAGAATGACAGTAATTTTTTTTCAATCTATTAATTATATATATATATATATGTGTGTGTGTGTACGTGCGCGCGCGGTGCCTGCAGTCTTTTATGCGATGATGATGAGTTTATTGTCTGGAGAACGCGTAGGCCGATGCGAGTATTTACTACATTTCTTCTCATAACCATGCAATGCGGATCTTTATATATGTATAAAGTTGGGGGCTGTCCACATGCCGGGATGGTAATAACAATATACGTATTCGTCGTTAAACATTTTCTTCTCCTAGGTGTCGCAGTGGTTTTGGAACTATCCCACACACACCCAGACATTTTTTGAGTTCAAAAAAACACCTACTGACTAAAAAAAATTGCCGGCGCTCCTGACGGTCACTATTTGAACTAAAACCCTCCCCCCTTCCAATGCTAGCACGCCCCTGCAGGCGACGAGTAAACCAACGCACATGCATAAAAAGGCCGCGCCGATACCAGCGCTCCTAGCCGCGAACTGTTGAATTTCAAACACTGGAGGCGGGTGCGGGAATCAAAGATGGCCGCCTACAGCAGACGACTGTCGGCGGGTATTGAAGTTGGCCGCCTAAAGCAGACGACGACTGTAAGGACATACAAGATGGAGGACGCGAAAAGCATGAGAGAGAGAGAGAGAGAGGAGAAATGACGACGAGAACATAAAGGAAACTGGGAGGAATCCGAGAACCACCCTCCCCCTTCCCAAGGGGTAGTACGGACGAGAGAGAGAGGCAGGAAGGAATGCCAGAGCCAAATAAAAAATAACATCGGAATGACAAAGCGGGAGAAACTAATCGGAATGCAAGAGCTTGAAGAGCGCAGGTGGAATGATAGAACAGGAGGGAAAAAAGGCAAATTCCAAAGAGAAACCGGGAATCCAAGATGGCCGCTGCTGACGAGGAATGACAGAGCAGGAAGTTACGGCGTGACGTCATCCAATATGGCCGCCATGGCAACCCGGCAACGCAGCCAGCAGCCAGATGCGCCAGTTCTCTTTATTTCATTCTACTTAAAAAATAAGTACATCTGCTATGTCCTTAATACCAAAATACGAAGCATACCAGCAAGCAATTATAAGCTTACATTCTCATTTTGCTGGGCGTTTTAATGTTACGCTTGGGAAGCGTAGTTTTGGTCGATGGTAGGTTAAACAATGCCTGCACACAGACAAATCACCTTATTCAGACATATTTACCGCCGAACTGAAAGATAAAGTAAGTTCTGCTGTTTCCGTCTCCGTCCAGCAGTCTTTTTTTTTTTTTTTTTTTTTTGTTTTGTTTTCCAAACACAATTCTTGCGAAGTTTACAATTAGAACGCCAAATGCGTTACACTATTTTATTCTTTTCTTCCCTTTGACTTGGAGCGACTTTTTCAGTCTGTCTGCTGTTGCTGTTCTTCATTATCCGTCGCTTGCTTGGCTTTTAATAAAGCTAAAAGAGAGAGAATATTTTTTTTTCTTCTCATCTTGCAATTAGCGACTCTCTTTCCCCTCATTTTACCCCCATCAGTCATCTAATGTGAGGGTCTGTACTCAAAGAACTTGCGGAGGTTTACTCAAGTCCTAATTGTGGATAACTATCCAAAGAAACAATTTGCACTGTTTTATCTGAGGAATAATGCCTCTCTACGAGTAATTTATTACCACGCGTTCTCGGCAATAAACCGAGTACTGTAATTCTCAAAACCAAATCGAACATGCATAATGCTGTTAATGTTTCATTTGTGTTGGATAACTTGTTTCTGTAAAATGATTCAACAGGGACAAGCTGACTGCATCTTACTTTTCAGTGTACTGTGTACACGTCTGAAGTTATTTTTTATGTTATTACCTGACGTTTAAGTGTGATGTGAAGACATTCCTCGNACTTCAGACGTGTACTGTGTACACGTCTGAAGTTATTTTTTATGTTATTACCTGACGTTTAAGTGTGATGTGAAGACATTCCTCGTTTGGCTAGGTCAATAAAACTTTTGATACTATAGGTAGGGCCAGTGACTTTTCGCGTAAAACTAGGAGCACACAGTAGACTTCAATACTAGATACACACCTCAGCTGTTGTTGTACCTCCATTGGCTGCTGGCGCCGTGTCCGTCTTTGACCAAGCCACTCGGGACTAAGTAACTCCGACACCGAACCTTCGTGATTCGTGCGCAAACGGTTAACACGGGCCTGAAATTTGTTTAGCCAATCAAAGAAGCTGGACAACCCTACAGTGCTTTGGACTGTATCTTGTATCGAAATTTTTTCGCGAAATATCACTGCCCCTAACTATAGGCCATTTACGGTAAAGTGAGCATTTTTGAAAGCCTTCTCATTTGGAATAGATATTAATTATAAATATATTTTATTTTAGCATTAGACGTTAACTTCCAAGTGCGGTGCATACTTAGATGGCAATACTTATTTAAAAAGGCGGTAAAAGGATTTTAAAAAATATGAATGGAAGCAAAAAGTAACTAGGGCCCCAAAAGTGATCACTTTACAGTGAACTGCCTATATAATGGTGAACAGCTATAATTAGAACGCAAACATATAAGTTAGACAAAAAAATATACCAATCAGTTAGAAAAATACGTTGTTCAACTCAACATTAGTTTTACACATTCCAGTATTTAACAATTGGTTGCTTAAATCCACTTTTACAGTTAGAAAACAATCTTGGCAATTATATTCCAAAGAGTTCTGACTAAAAAATACATAAATGTTTAACATTCTAAGCAAATTGCAACAAACAATTATATGCCCACCCCTTCATGAGACGCATACAGAAGTTCCACTTCAAACTTATTGGAAGTAGTGATTCCAATACGTAATATCGCCCAGTGTCGAAAAGTCTTCACACGTGCAACGTACTAGGTGATGTTCGATTACGCTTCGACTAGTATGGTAATTGGGATTAATCGATTCATTTCATTCTAGTATATTTCGGTATGTTCCATACTTTTAACGCCTTATTTTGAACTCTTTAATCTACAAAAAAAAACATACATAAGTTATGTAAAATTACATCTTCTTCAAATGCATATGTTACAAATAACATTATGCTCCTTTCTACTCTGGGAAAATTAATAATAAAAAAAAAATCTAATTTTAGTAATTTTTTTTTTAAGCACTCGGCACATTTGTGTTAAGTTTGTTTCGAAACTTTCAGTTTTTCTTCAGAATTCTGAATAAATTTAAAAAAATGCATTAGTCGATTTAAGTGTGTAATCGATTATTCAGGACCGATTAATCGATAGGTGACTAATAGATTATTTAGTTTCGATTGTCATCCCCAGCACGTTGATCAACGCGCAGCGGCGGAGGCCGGGGCTTAACCAGCGGCGACATAAGTTCGGCTTCGCGGGGCGAGAGGGAGGGGAGGGGGGTGCGATGCCGCGGCTAAATGTGATGGATGGCGAGCGGCGGGAGTGATGATCGGAGCCAGATACTAACGAGTAGTGACAGATAGTGGAGCGGCGAGACGACCCGCTGATTTATGAAACGTGGCCGGCCGGCCACCGGCGCGGCGACTGGAAACGCGGGACTCTTGTCGCGATAGCGACGGGCGTCCGCTCGGGCGGCGAACACGCCGGGGAGAGGTCCCCACCGCGTAAGCAAGTAGCTGCCGGCGCCAAACTGACGGGCGTGTGTTCGACGGCGCGCGAGATAGATGTGGCACGCGCTTAAATCCTTTCGGACCAACTTTAGTATACAGTTTCAGGTGTTGCAAACGAGAAATTGTATATGATGCGTGGTGTGCCTAAGTCGACACAACACTCGTTTCGTTGTCACAGGCCAATTAGCTGTAGGCTGTATGTTCGGATACGGGTGTATTAAACCCGTTACACCAGTAAGACGGTTAGCGAATCATTTACCCGCCAAGTAAGATCATTGGTCGATAGGCTTCGCAGTGTGCAGTACAGACCAAAAGGAACCACACCTACATATTTACACATTGTGTACACCGGGTCTGAATGGATTTGATTTATAATTTCTGGTGTTGAAAATTAGGAATTTTTTTTTTTTTTATGCGTGCTGTACGTAAGATGGCAAAGAACTCCTTCGTTGTAACGACCAATAAGCTGTAGTCTTTGTGATATAAATCAGTCATTAGGTAAAACAGTAGCATGGTTTTGGAATAAGTTACTCACAGGTAAGATCATTGAGCACTAAGCCTCGCATAATACAGTACCGGTCAAATATAAGCTTCCTGTGCAACATGTTGACGCCTACCTGGCGTTTTTTCCCCTGCGTTTGATGTTGAGAGGTGCAGGGAGCGATAAGGGCGACACTGCCACGCGCATCAAGTACGCCATCGCCGCTAAGCGCAAGGCTCTGAAATGGCGTGCAGTGTTCTCGTCGCACTGCGTGTACCTACGGGACTTTCAGCGGCGACCGAATTATTTCATTGGTGGAAAGTCTGTAGGAAGGTTCAATGCAGGGCTCTTTGAGTAGTTTCTTACGTATCTGATACGTATATTTTGAGATTCGGCGAATTGAAAAAGCAGTTTTTTTTTTTTTTTTGCCGTTTTGGAGTACTCTGAAACGAGTGGTTCCAAAGTGCATACCTTTTCGAAAGTACTCAACACTCTTCTGAAGTGTGTGATCCTTCCATAGATCAGCACGTTGGACGCACGCTTAATAGTTTCGCGAGAAAACGTGTATTTAAAACACTCTTCAGCGCGGTTCAAGAGCCACGTAAACGGGAGCCTTAAAGGCCGATTCTCGNGGAAAACGTGTATTTAAAACACTCTTCAGCGCGGTTCAAGAGCCACGTAAACGGGAGCCTTAAAGGCCGATTCTCGTTGAAGTTAACTAACATGAACTATTTGCGTTACAAGTCACCAGGGGCGCATCCGAGTTCATGAGTGATGGAAGTCTCAACAAAAATAATTTTTCTTTTAATTTCTATCTTTTGCCATTTAAATAACAGTAGATATTAATTACAACATAAATCTACATACATTTAATGCCTGCCTCAATACTAATTAAAGTCCGTATCACTGCCTTTATGCTTATAGGCTTATGTGCCTTGCTTAAGACCTACTTGTATGCACGTTGTGTATAGATCCGCCTTACGTAAAATTACCATTCCCATGGGCTTCATTACTTTATTCATATGTCGGTCTAGTGAAATTGTGAAATTTTTAGAAAAGTAAATATTTTACAAATCAGCTCATTTTTACACTTTGGTGCATTAAAAAAAACAGAAAGCGAAATAAGTAATTTAAGTTGTCACAGATGGATACCTAACACTTTTTTATTCGACGTTAAGATACGGAATTACTTCCACTCCATCGTTACCAACTTTACTGGGCGCATGTCGCTCAGTGCGCCCGTTAAAATATATGCAGGTAGGAGCAGTGACTTTTTTCTTGGGTTGAATTCAAAAGTGGTCACTTTATCGCCAAAACAGCCTTTACTGTAATAGGCTATTCACGGTTTCTTCTCACTTTTTGAATCAAACCTTTAAAAAATCATCCCACATATGACGTGTTTGGATATTTCCTAAATNACGGTTTCTTCTCACTTTTTGAATCAAACCTTTAAAAAATCATCCCACATATGACGTGTTTGGATATTTCCTAAATATGACATGCATCACAGGCATGTTAAACACAAAAATACTTTATTTGTGTTTAATTGAATTTTTACTCATATATATAACCGTGAAAAACATGTGTGTTGGTAATCTAGTAAGAATTACTTTTTATGAAAAATATTATTAGATTGAGTGCGCACGAATACGGTGCGTTGTTCCTGTGGTGTGATTTTCTAGATTCGGTTAAACTTTGTTTGCACGAGGCGGAGGAACATCCTGGAAGAATGACTTTAGCAGGGCTTCAGGAAAGGTTGAAGTACCCGTGAATGGATTAAACATTCACTTAACCATCACATATTACTTACTCGTGCCCAATCAAACTGCATATTGCCGTCATTCCACGTTGAAGCACTACAGGCCCGCCGGTTAGTCGCACCCTTCACTGTACAGATGTTCGCAGACACCTACCTCTCTCTCTCTCTCTCTCTCTCTCTCTCTCTCTCTCTCTCTCTCTCTCTCTGGTAGTTGTCGCCGCTCGGCGCTTCAGTGGCTCAGCACACCTGGCGCTTGAAAAAATTGTTTAAATATAAACCACTGCAAAGTAGGCTTGCCACAAACATTATTTTTGTTTGGTCTATATGGTAATGACTATGGTAATGACTATAGTAATGACTAAAGTAATGACAATGGTAACTTTGCAGTGTCGTTACCATAGTTCAGTAGATGTGTTTTTGATAACGTCAATTACACTGTAAAGAAAATTTGTGCTCTGAAAAACAACCGTGATGAGTAAATAAGAGAGAAGTAACAAATCTTCCAAAATAATATTGGCTTCAAAAATCGAACCC
>NQII01001065.1:173247-190262 GCA_002778355.1 Clitarchus hookeri | reverse complement strand
CAATATTTCTATATGCTTTTCGAATTAATATCAAGGACGTGTTGAAAGCGAGGTTGGAGAGGGATGATACGACGTGAAAAAACTTTCTGAAGTTAGCACAACTTCAGAAAACTTTTCCGTGTCGTATCGTTCTATTGTACATTTCATTTTGAACACCTATACTTAACTACATTATGACGAAGTTTAGTTTTTAACACTAACAACCATTGTTTTGTGTCCTTGTAAAATAAAATGCATTAATAAATGTAAGAACTCTTTCTTATTCGTGTATTTCCTGCTTTTGTGATGTGCATCGGCGGTGCACTCAGAATAGCCAACGTAATTTTAACTTTTGTTCGTTCATGCATCAGCTGATACAGGATTTTGTAAATGGCACTTTGTTTGTTTCGTAAATGTTAAATTGCCACTCACTGACTGTCAGAAAGTGGCCTTCTTATACCGTATGGACCATATATGTAGGTAAAATGGGAAAAAATATGTCACCTACTGGGAAGAATGAGGCTTGTGATTCGTTTACTCACTGCACTTCAGAATGACATTAAAAGTCTGCAGGAGGATTGTAAATGTAGTCAGTTGCAATTTCATGACTGCAATAATATATTTATTGGATTATGTTCGTTTGCGCCAGCACAACATTTAAGTACTGAAAACTACAATTTTATGCAGAAAACCTTTAATATCGCTAAACCGTTATCTTTGGTAGCAAGTAATTTTTCCTTACCGTGGACAAAAGCAGCTCAAGGAATGTTTATTTCTTGGCTATAAAGGAAGATAATATTGCCATAAAACCAAAAACGTATACGGAAAACATTTACTAACGACAAAGACAAACATATGTTTCTCTAACTTTCTCTTTAAATTAGAACAACACTGTTTTACTGTAAAATAAAAAAAAAGCCTTAAAAAACTGCAAACCACTTTAGTAGCGTGCGCGTAGAAGAAATTTTCGGGGCTCTTCTGCTGTGCTTCGAAAACTCCAAACAACCTCATAAGGCCGGTGTCTCATGGTACCCTTCAATACAATGTGGCATTACGGCAATAATATCCGATATCACCCTTGTTAACTAGAGAAAGGTAAAGAGGCGGGACCCACCGGGATTGTTTACAAAACACTGGGATTGTTTAAAAATGTTTGTAACGCACTCTACTTAAAACTTTTCTTTGGTTATGTTTCACAAACAATGGATGGTGGACTCCAAACCGAGGGTACATTCGGATACGGTAAAACTACCTTACAAGCCCGAAATGAAACATATGTCTTGATCGACATAACATTACGCTCGGAAAGAAAACTACCAGACGAGACCTTTAGAAACGGTATAAATCCTTATTAACGGCGACATTCGTGTTCGCGGTAAATCGGGCCCCGTCAAAACCAGGTTCACAATTTTTTTTCCCACTTTTTTTTTTTTAATAAAATAAATATTACTAACGATGCAAGGACGAGAAGGGTGCACGTGATGAAGTGAAATCCGCACTCTAAGAAGATTATTTGCAAACTTATTACATCAGTGTATACATAAGTTATAATGATAAAGTGCGGATGGTAAACAGTTTCTTCCATACATCCATGCTAGCGTTCCTACATTTTGTCAGGAAATATTCAAATACCCAGGGAAGTTACCAACTTGTATAGTATCGACACTAAACTTACTTACATTTATAGCCTGATATGTGTAATCAATTCCATAAAATGTAGAGGGTTACATGCTGCTGGTCCGCATCGCTTCCCTTGCCCCGCCCCACTCAAGAGAGCGAAACAGTGTGCCAAGGACAGAGTAATAACGCGAGAAGTGCGCGGCGATTTACAAAGGCGACCCGCGGCGTGTGCCAGATAAGCCCATCGGAACTTGTGAGCTCATGACCTTCAGCGGATAGAATTTATGGGGTTATCGTTGGAAGAACGTTCTGGTCATTGCCCTAGCCTCTCTCGGCGTGACTCGGGGTGCGGGTAACCTCCTAGATCGGGCCAGCGACACTACTTAAGCAGCTACGGAACTCCCAGCCGACGGTCTAAGAGTTTGGAGGGTTGTGCGACCTTGAGCGCCAGGTGTGCGAAGACAGGGAAGACGACGAGCCAGCAGAGAGACGAGTGGCGGCGAGAGTGACCAGCGGGAGTGAAGTCTGCGGACTGCGAGCATCGGCACAGTGAAGAGTGCGACTGAACTGGATGCGTGAGTGTAAGACATTTGTAATGATGCCAATAGACAGATTGAATATGTGTAAATAATGAGTGTGAATTAAGTGACTGTAACCAATACAAGGACACTGATAAGGATTTTAATTAAAACTGAGATATACGTTAAATATTGCGCTCATTGAGAACAAGAGCAATAGTGGAGGTAGGTGGTTTATTGTTGCTAATAATAGCTGTGTGAATAAATTAATAATTAAAGTTAATTATTTTTTTTCACTAAGACCTCCATCCCTCACGATCTCGGATGACATTCTGGCGTCTTGTACCACTACGTTAAACACTTCCATTAAAGTGTAGGAAGTTTACGAACAAAATTTTTGCAGTGTGCCACAACGACGTGGAAAATGCAGGATCGCTGTTAGCGGGATATCTGACGTGGCCGTGGGAATGGGCAAGACGAAATTTTCGTACGAAAAAAAAAAATCTAGTGCCCGTGGACTCCAGGGTCAAGAGGAAGGTATAAATAAAAGGAATAAAATCTCGGCGCAGTTGTATAACTTGTGTTTACGGTAAGTCGGACAGACACGGCAGAAATCCAATAACTTGAAGGAAAAAAAAACGCGATACATGTTCTTTCCCGTCCACGCACTACGCGAGAAATGCGAGGCAATATGAGGTGCACAAAGGGACAAACAAGAAAGAGGTGAAAAGGAAAGGAGAAGAAAGGCGGAGCAGGACCAAGGAATATGTTGGTCCTAAGCATTCAGAAGCGAAATGGCCGAGGTGGTTCATTCGATGCGGGAGCAGCCCATTTGCTGATTGGCTGAGCGAGGCCCTGGGCGAAGCTGGATTAAGAGCGCTGGCTACAAAAAAAACTGTTTTTTATTTGTACCACATACTGTTCAACTTGTAGACATTATCTGTGACTACTTTTTCCTCAGATAACATTAATTTAGATCACATGGTTTTTAGTAAAATGGCATGTCGAAATCAATATTTTACTGTATTGTATAAATAAAATAAACTATTTCCAGAAAATTTAACAAGAGCAACCCAAATGTATTGTCTTAGTTAATTTTAAAGTATGCTTGGCAAACGTTATTTTAGAAAAAAAAAATAGCAGGGCAGTCACAAATAAAAAATATACAAATATTTTTTTTTGTTTTCTGCATTTTTTTAAACTGTAAAAAGCCTTTCCTTGTAAGATTTTATAAAAGTTTTTCAGTGCGAATTATCACATTTATTTACGTTATGTAAGTTTTCATTATTTGTACATTTCTAAAACAGCAAAATTTAGCTTTTGACATATATATGTAAAAACTATGCATTGAAAAAAAAAAATTTTAAGAGAGAGTTTTTGATAATTTTTAAAAGTTGAGAAGTATGTGGTACAAATATAAAATTATTTTTTGTGGCTAACTCACTTAATACCTTTACAGGCCTTGAGACTTTCGACTCGGTGCACGCATGTCACACGGACAATCATTTGTTTGTATTACGTAGCCTTTTAAAACCTCATTCATTCATACAAGAAATTTTTATTTCTGAACTCCGCTAAACAAAGAGCATAATATGGGAAAACTTGCGCCTCAAGAAACATTACAGGGCTGAAGGGCATACTATAAAATACGTGACTTGGGCGTGATTGATTGATTTGATTTTATATTTTCTTTATTAAACATGACAATTTTACAAAGGTGCGAATGCAACATAGGAACCAGTAATAAAAATACAGCATCATGTGTACCNGTGTACCAACGAATATATATTGTTCTTGCACAGAGCCGGATAGGTAAAGCGAGCCAATGAACAAAAAAAAAAAAAAAAAACCTGTAAATACAAAGAACTAGGGGAAAATATGCAAAAAAAAACCCCCAACACTTGGGCGTGATGAACTGATACACGCTATTTATCCTGTTCGCTGTTGTCCGGCGCGATTCCCACGTTCGAAAATCCGGAAGAGACCCCGCTGAGAATCGAACCCGGTCCACCTTTGCGGGAGGCGAGTGGTCTGACCACTACACCACCGCGGCCCCTCCAAAGCACGGGATGATGAGAAAAGGTCGGCGGGGGCGGGGGGAAGACAAAGTCTATAGTGCAGGCCGAGCACAGGCCGGGGAACGGAGACCTGCGAGATTGATTAATGGAATAATAGCGAACCGGCAGGAGACAGCCCTGAATGCGAAACTACCGGCGGCGTCGCGAGCCGAGTCCAGCGTTCGCGGAACGCAGCTGCCCTTCGAGGTGGAGAGGTGGACGCCATATTGGATTTATATATGTCTTGTTATTACTAGGGACAGGACCATTTCGTGAGTAAACTGTTATGTATAGTTAGGGGCAGTGATATTTCACGAAAAGATTTCGAGACAAGATACAGTCCAAAGCACTGTAGGGTCGTCCAGCTTCTTTGATTGGCTAAAAAAATGTTCTGGCCCGTGTCAACCGTTTGCGCACGAATCACGAAGGTTCAGTGTCGGAGTTACTTAGTCCTGAGTGGCTTGGTCAAAGACGGACACGGCACCAGCAGCCAATGGAGGTATAACAACAGCTGAGGTGTGTATATAGTATTGAAGTCTACTGTGTGCTCCGATTTTTACGCGAAAAGTCACTGGCCCTATGTATAGTCCATTCGCGGTTACTTGCAACTTTTCTGAAGCGCAGTTGAAGATCCACATCACGCACATCATGCAAACGAAGGCTAACCGAGTCTACAAATCACGCCAGAAGGAACAACGTACCGCGTAATTGCGCGCTCAGTTTAGTAATATTTTGCATGAGAACTTCTGCTTACTAGATATTCCCAACACACCTATTTTATAAGTTTTCATTTATAATGATTATAAATGACTATGGACCGGAAAAATTCGCGAGTTCAATGACCTGCAGGCTAGACTCTATATTCTTATGTACAAATATGCCGATATTAAATGCACATTGGTTGTCTGCTGTCACAGTTGTAAGGCGACGATTGGGATGGCGTTCTCCAGGTGGCGTCAAACACCGCGTGCACCAATGGCTTAAGCTATATCAACACACGTGCTATGAATTACAGCTTGTCTCAAAATGAATTAGCGAATTTCTCAGGTCTCTATAAATAACATATTTTAATTTATGGATAAAATTTAAGTAAAAGTTTAATTTAACCAAACATGATATACTTTAATGTTAACGCAAATGTAAAACATTTGTAATACGTAACACGTGTAGGAAACAATCAAATACGTCGTACGCGGGGTGATTTTTTTAAGGGTTTAACTTAGAAAGCATGAAGAAAGTGCGAATGGACTGTATCTACCACTGTTATCTTTCCACAAAGATGGCATTGTTTGGTACAGTACAGTCACTTCCGCCAACAAGTTTGTCGCAGTTTCGCGCGTCCGCCATCACGCACCGCAGCACGAGCAATTCCTACACGCCAAAACACAACACACGCCTGAGAACCGTATCGAAGTACAAACGCGGAAATGGCGTGGAGATGGCGATCCAGCGATTCGTCCGGCCTGGGGCAGTCTCGCGCGTGCTTGGTGCAACCGTAGTGAAGTTGTGGTGCTACAGTCGTGAAGTTGTGGTGCGACAGTCGTGAAGTTGTGGTGCGACAGTCGTGAATTTGTGGTGCGAGACAGTCGTGAATTTGTGGTGCGACAGTCATGAAGTTGTGGTGCAACAGTCGTGAAGTTGTGGTGCAACAGTCGTGACGTTGGCAGCGCAGAAAGCCGATTGGCAGTTGCACGGCAGCGCACCGCACAAGGAAAAAAAAAGAAAATCAGACCTCCTATCGGAAAATATCAAACACGTTTGATATTCGCGCTGCAAGTTGACGGGATATTTCTGATATCCACGCTTGTAATTTTGGCCGGTTACACGATCATCCTGCAGCACTGAGAAAGCAGCACTGTAACTG
Source organism: Clitarchus hookeri (assembly GCA_002778355.1). Classification (NCBI taxonomy): domain Eukaryota; kingdom Metazoa; phylum Arthropoda; class Insecta; order Phasmatodea; family Phasmatidae; genus Clitarchus; species Clitarchus hookeri. Next base: position 184,224 of record NQII01001065.1, on the reverse strand, counting down.
CTACGTGTAATACGGCCTTAAAAGTAATAACTGCTTTAGTAATAACATATTCTGGTCTTTGACAATTTCGCACTTATTACATCATCGTCACAAGAATAAAGTGACTGGGCCCATAGAACTGCCAATTTTATAAATAGCTATAGTATGCAATATGATTATAACAGTAGTTCCTAAGCACATCTGTTAATATTGTAGACATGCATAGCTAAGCACATACATAGTGATATATAATTAGCGCGTTATGTACCATGCTATTTAATATTTTTTTTTTTAAATTTATTTACCTACGAATAGTTCAGCCATTGCCGGTTTTCAACAAATACGTGTAAAAATATACACCACATTATAACACTAGCAATAAGAAAAAAATAGTAAATTATAAAAATTTTTAAATAAACTAATGTAATTAATATAAAAACCATATAAATAATAAATATAACAATAAATAATAAGTTATTAACATATAACGTTTAAATTGCGTTGGGAAAAAATGTCTCTTAAATAGCTGCCAAAAATTGTCTGTACACATATTATTTTCTATTTGCACCTTTGTACATTCACGAGAGAAGCGATTGCATCAACACAACGGTATGAAATTCAGTAGAGATCTGACATGTCAATCTCGCTGCTAATAACTTCACTTGACATGACAGTAGCTTGAGAAAAGAGCTGCGTTAACCTAACACAGACTTTACACAGGTTGTTTAATGACTACTTCACAAGCAAATTTCTTTGTCAGCATAGACTGAGTACAGTGTAAAAAATGTTTGTAGACTTACCTTAAACTGTGATTGAAGTTATTTTAAACTATACGCTGTACGGAAATAATATCACATATCAGAACTGCTTACATAGGAATATTACCATCGTTACCATACAAATTTGGTGAAATTATCTAAGCATTTGAATGCTACCACTGAGACATCGGAAAACAATTTACCATTCGCTCTTTCTCACTATGCTTATAAACTGATGGGATAATTTCGTGAATCATTTCATAGAGTACGTTCTAAGACATAACATGGAAATAAAAATGTTTTAGTTATAATTTACAAAAAAAAATTGATTCTCGTAGCGTTACCAAGTTTTTTTTTTGTGGGACTGGATTCCAGGAATTTTTACCTGCGTTACGAGGGATGAACAACATGCAATTACATCTCTCCTCGGGTTGCAGACTCCCGGGAGTGAGATCCAGAACGACAAAGTTTCGCCACCACTCGCGCCGCACCAGCTAGTCGGTGAGCGCGCACCAAGTTTCCCCGCCAAGAAGCACACCACGTCTCCCGGCAGACGCAACTCCGGGAGGCGGCAGCCACGCACACAAACAGTAATGCGCTGTTCTCTCCAGACGTACGGCTGTTGAAGGTGATGGGGGGGAGGGGGGAGACGCGACGGCAGCCTACCTCAAGTCAAACACACACCGCTGCAGACGTCGTTCGCCGGCGTTTGTGCGGGCGTGCTCGTGTCTGAGCGTCTGCACAGAGTGTCTCAGCGACCTATGTACGAGAGGGGGCGCGGATCCAGAGTAGGTCCAGAATACAGATGCGAAACCGATGCTTGTACCGCGAACTCCAGACACACACGCCAGCGCCGTTCCACAATCAGCGCTTGGTTAAATTACTCACCAGCCGGTAAGGATGTTGAAAAATATCGATACATCGAAATGACGTTATATATATATAGAGGGGAAAGGTGCCATCATTAGACCACTTCGATATCTCAGGGGACTACGCACAGCGCATGCGCGTGGGACACAGTAAAGTACCAGCTATATTTTAGAAAAGTCCCAGATTTGTGGGTGGAGAGATGTGCACCAGGATATAGTCAGATTACGTATATTGTTCAGTTGATGTTAATTTCACATTGTATTTTAAGACCTGTGAGGTACAAGTCATGAATTACTGAGTTATAATTGGCACTATATCTACAAACTGGTATCCTGTGCAACATGTAGCTGTATTGCAAACGTAAGTATGGATTTTCTTACTCTGCAGTGCAGCACGCTCAAGACGAAATGAGTGCTATGGTTGGATCAGAAATCAGTGCCATTGATGTACCGGTGGTCCATCCATGACATCTCTATTCGGCAGTGCACCTAACGTTAATATTAAAGGATGCCTGCTTCTGTAATGGAAACTGGAACAGTTTTAATTATGTTGGTGTGTTTTCTACCCATCAAAATTATGAAATTAATACATCACAGTATATTATTTCCAGGTACTTTTTTTTTTGCTTTATTTATTTTAGTACTAGGCTTCCTTTAATTCTGTAGCTAACAAAAAGAAAAACTGGAGAGAATAATTTTTATTTTATTTTTATTTTTTATTTTAACTCATATTTGTTGTTATGCAACAATATGGTAAGACAAACTCTTCAAGTCCATGAAGAGAGATTTGTTACACCAGCCTGCTGCTATTTCCCTCAAACATTATTGGCTGCTGAGCGTCAAAATTTATAAAACTTACGTATGCTGGCTGCACTGGAAAAAACTTACCCTCACGAATGTTCTTAAACTGCTAATTTATATAACGTCAAAGAATTTCAATTAGTTCAACGTACTTATGAAGACAGTACTATCCGAGTAACTTGCATGGGAAAGTGTGTGCGAACAAACCTACAGCTTGGAAATGATCGCCCCTCATCGACTTCTTATCTTTCTGCTAGTTAACTGCTACTCCCCTTCTCACTTGAAACATGGCCTTCAAACGTGATGCTACGCTCATATTCAACGCACGCAAGACAGGGCTCACCACAGTACCGAACAAACCTAGGAAGATAATTTTTAAAAATCACAAGTATGAGCAATATCGAGCGGAGAGCGCGGAATGAACACAACTGCTGTATGCTGCATCAGTGGTCCAGGTTCCAGCATCCCTCCCGTGTTGATTCACGTGGAGCTCCGCCTGGTACTGTGCTTGCAGCATTTCACTACGCGTGACAACCAAGCATGCAGGAAAAAGTCACTCTTCTCTTCGGTGGGCATTCGACGCACACTAAAAACATCGAAGCTTTGCGCATCGCTCGTGAGAATGGTAATTCAACGTTATCATTACCAGGCCACGCCAGACATCTCCTACAGCCTCTAGATTTCTTCTTCAATACCTAACTATACACATGAGCTCGGAAAGTGGCTTAGGGCAAATCCAGGCATGTGCGTGACTCAGTCAAAAGTTACTATGTCGTTCGGTATTGCTTATGGAAGAGATGATACAGTGAGTATGGCGGTGAATACTTTCAGAGCTACAGGCCAGTTAACAAGAGGTGTCATTGGCTCAGCATGTGACACATCAGACAAAAAAATTAATACGCTAGTGCCGGCCAAGTACAAGTATAAAACAAGTCATTCCCATCCTGCAAAAAAAAATTGATTAAAAAAAAGTGCTGCTTCACAAAATCCCCAGGCCAAATTCATAATTTTCCTTTGAGGTCAGTGAAACAAATATCTCCACCAAAGACAGCTGCCGTTGTTTTCTNTAAAAAAAAGTGCTGCTTCACAAAATCTCCAGGCCAAATTCATAATTTTCCTTTGAGGTCAGTGAAACAAATATCTCCACCAAAGACAGCTGCCGTTGTTTTCTCAACCAATAATAAAACAGGGACACAAACAGCAGCTGTATTTACTTAGTCACCATACAAAGCAGTAATCTAAGCGTCCTAAATGCCTACAAAAATAAAACGTGCTACTAAACTAAGCCATGGACATCCGCACCATAAAAAACAAGGAGATCTGCACAACGGAAGAATCTTGTTCTTTTTTTTTTATGTATCTGTGAAACTGCAAGGGAAGAAGATATGATACAGTTGTGTGTCATACAAAAAGTGATTTCATGTAGATTGCGTTGGCGCGAAAAAAAAGGAAAGAAAAGGTTCTTCTGCTACACTTGCAAACGATGTTCATTTTTTTCAAATATTTTTGTAATTCCCTTATTAACGCAGGGTTATTATTATCAAAACAAAAAGTTACATCATAACTAAAATGTGTTACTGATACTAAATATTTAAATTGAAAAGTGTGAAAGTTGTAGAGATCTGAAGCTAAGTCATTGCAGTTTCTCTTGATTGTACATAATTTTTAAGTAGACAATACATGCTTATCGTTTTAAATGTACAGTTTATCAATTAAGAGCAATTTTGTTGTAAATACAGAAGATATTATGTATGAGTCGTCCATTGATGGAACTTACGTGGTCCATCCTAGGAACCCTATACCGAAGAATGGACCGCTTGCACTTTTTTTTTAAATATATTTTTTCGGTAAAACATAAGAGATTTATAAATCCATTAAGGGTGCCAAAGAGTAGGATTATATTATGTGTTAGTACACAAATTTTCCCGATGATGTTGCTGTATTATTTAATACGCTATAACACAAAATTCTTACCACCAGGTGCATCGATGGCATCTTTCACACTCACTTACACACACACACACACACACATACATATATATATATATATATACGAAAGATATATCGCTATAAATTGTCGATATATTTCAACGATATTTTATCGCCATCAATATATTTTTCCAAGTATCAAAAATAAATAGTTTGAAATGCTTTTTTAATAAGCTCTGATATGAATACAAAAAATTGAATTTTAGGCGCCACATTTTTCTGCAGCAATGCCTCGTGTTCTCTATATGTAATATTCCAAGCAATTTTACTTTTGTCAAGTATATTAATACATAAAATATCGGATTCCGATGTACCGAAAATCGATGTTTTTCTTTTGATAAATCGTTAGGTAAAACGATATTTACATAAACGTATATAACCAATATAAGTATAACCGATATTTCTCCTTACCAGCCGGCAGCACAACCAATAAGGAACATTTTGCGGGACGCAGTAGACAATAAGTAGAGACCCGGAAATTTTGCAAATTCATTAGAGGACAAGTTAAATTTCAACGACATGTACATTTTGGTTTTCTGTTTCTATTGGACCCACAATTCGTTAAACACGCCCAAGACGAATTTCAACCAATAGAGTACCTTCAAGGAAAACAAGGACCGAACCCGTGCTGCCTGGTCTGGGGTAAAACTGGAGAACCAGCCAATGAATCAACTAACTAAGGCTCGAGCACACAACGTATTGTGGAGTCTAGCATACGGCGACCATATTGTTTAATACACGAAGCAGGACAATTTTTCATAATAAATGTCGTTTAAATTACAAGGAATGTCGATAACTTCCAGCCATGACTGTAAGCTAATGTGATCGAAAAATTGAAAAGGATACAACAAAATAATGTATGGATGAAAATCAAACTCATTATTACAATTTAATTGTAAGTTAAACACTAGTAGAACAGTTTAACATTAACATTTCTTTGAATGGGTGGCACGCNATTCTGCTAAGTCAGCTCATAAAACTCACTACACGTGTAAAAAATATAAATTTCCAGTGGTTGTTTGTGTGCAAGGAGCAGGATTTATCGCAGGACACTTGGCCAAAGAAGGACATTTCTATGATGTCATTTGGTCTTTCGCATCTCGCAGGACAATGCTTTGGAAAAAAAAAAAAAAAAAAAAAAGGGCACTATCCTGCGAAGAGCAGGACTTCGGGTCACCTTAGCTTGTCACCGACTGAATCCACGAAATTTCCGGTTATCTACCAATCAGACACGAGACGCGCTCCCAAATCCTCTTGTAGCCAATTACAGAATGACTACGCAACATCAAAGAAACCACCTAAGATATTTCGCTTCTGAGTACTTATCTCCTCAATGACAAAGTTGCGAGAGCCGCTGAGGGCGGAGCGAGGTGCGTATGGAGCAGCGCCAGAACGCAAGTTCGGGAGAAACGGGAGATCCCCGAGAAAACCCGCCTAACAGCGGCACCGCGCCCGGCACGATTCCCACGTGCGAAAATCCTGGAGTGACCCCGCCGGGAATCGAACCAGGGTCGCCTTGGTGGAAGGCGAGTGTCCTGGCCGCTGCGTCAACTGTAGCCCCCTCCTGCCCCTGGGGGGGGGGGGAGGAGAGGGAAGAGACACTAGACCCCCACCCCCAGCCATGCTTTCAAGCCGACTATTTTTTTGGTTGCTGCTACCACGAAACCCGATTACAGAACTGATATGTAGGGGCACGTGTTTTTCGCGAAACGATTTCAAGACCAGTTTTACTCCAAAACACTTTAGTTCATACGCACTTTCATGGTTGGATTATTTTTAATGCCACGTGACTCAAGTGTCGTGCCCGCGAATCATGAGCGTTCAGTATCGGAGTACATACTTCATTCTGATTGGCCCAGTTAAATAAGATCATGTCTTCTCACGTAGACACGCGGCCAATAACCAACGGAAATTGCGGTAGCAGACGTAGGATATTGAAGTACAGATGAGCATAACACTTTTCGCGAAAAATACATGGCCCTACTGAACTATCGCCACTTCTCTGTTAATTGTTTCCCAGAGCGGCTCAATATGTACGTATTTAGACGTCTCCAATGTCAGTATAAGCGGTATTTTTCTATGTCGATATCTGCGACAACAAGACCAGTATTTGCGATATCAACGTGATCNAATGTCAGTATAAGCGGTATTTTTCTATGTCGATATCTGCGACAACAAGACCAGTATTTGCGATATCAACGTGATCGATATTTTCAATGTCAAATTTTGCGACATCAATACGAGCTATATTTATGACATTTCGGAGGTCCGTTGTACAAACGATATCTGCGATATATCGCCGTCGATTTTTCAATACTTTCTAGAATCAATCCGGAGTGACCCGGCCGGGAATTGAACCGGTTCGCCTTGGTGGGAGGCGAGCAGTCTAACCGCTCATCCACCGCGACCCCGATGCTTTGAGAAGGAATTTCTTAAACCCAGTGGCTGCAGGTTTGGTAAGCAGAGCACCTAATATATTTTTAATACATATAAATTCTTTCTAAAATTATCTTACAACATTATTGTTGAGTATGTGTAACTATGCTCTCTCATATGCTCCAGAATTTATTGCAAGTGGACACATACGTAATCATTGTAAAATTACACATTTTAAGATTTTAATACAGGAAATGGGTGTCTTATACACCTACTTCAAAATGTGTAAATTAACGCCAACATTAGGTTTATTAAGTATTTTCACCAAATACTTGTAGTAGGCATACTCTCTGAATTCGTAAAAACATTAGTGTAAACTTACACATAGTGTAGTTTGTTTTTACAAATTACACGAGTAAAACATTAAAACTTACATTAAGAACGATTATATCGTTGCACTGCTAACGATATAATCGATGTATATCGCAAAGCACGTGCAACAAGACCCCGATCGTAGACACGGGGACGAGACCGAACGGGTTAGAACTCGAGATAAGTAACAGACCCTGCTTGCACACGCAATAAGGATCCCGTTCAAAGGAGAGTTATTACATCGCGTGGACGAGGAGCCGTAGGACACCCGGTGAAAAATAAACTGTGTACGAGGTGTGCGTATGTTATTCCGTTACAGAGTAACGTGCATTCTGATCACGCACCGGATGTCCTGTTCGCCATCGACGGTACATCGCGTCGTTCACGCGGGCAGCTGGCGGGATTAGATCGTCCTAACAAATTTTCGCACTGGAAACCGCGAGAGACAACTTCAGATCACGGCCCGACGGCACTTCAAAACTTTGCACCTCCGCCATAGAATATCTAAGAAAACAGAAACAAAATTGCAGTACATCACTGAGAAGAAAAAAAAAGTAAATTTACACATACAAAGTTTTGGTCATTTTTAATGTTTTACTCGTGTAATTTGTAAAAACAAACTACACTATGTGTAAGTTTACACTAATTTTCTTAAGAATTCAGGGAGTATGCATGCTACAAGTATTTGGTGAAAATACAAGAATGTATGGCTTACCAAACGTAATGTTGGCGTTAATTTACACATTTTGAAGTATGTGTAAAAGACGCCCATTTCCTGTACTAAAATCTTAAAATGTGTGATTTTACAATGACCACGTATGTGTCCACTTGCAATAAATTCTGGAGTATATGAGAGTGCATAGTTACACATACTCAACAATAATGTTGTAAAATAATTTTAGAAAGAATTTCTATGTATTAAAAATATATTAGATGCTCTGCTTACCAAACCTGCAGCCACTGGGTTTAAATGGGGAATCAGCGTTTAAGAAATTCCTTCTCAAAGCATTGGGGTCGCAGTGGATAGGCGGTTAGACTGCTCGCCTCCCACCAAGGCGAACCGGGTTCAATTCCCGGCCGGGTCACTCCAAATTTTCTTTCCCGTGTGGGAATCGTTTTCTCGGGGATCTCCCGTTTCCCCCCGCCCCCTCACTCCGGCACTGCTCCATTCTCACCTCATTTCACTCTCATCGGCTCTCAAGACCTCGTAGTATAGAGCCGTTCAAAATATCTCAACTCATTCTTAATGCATCAGATTTAAAGATAACTCTTTCAAACTTAAAAATATTCAACGCATCTTTTTTCAGAGAATAATGCCACGTTAAGTAATTTCCAAAGCACTCTTTCATTGATGATTTTTTTATAGCAAAATGTAAATTTTAATGTTTAATGAAAACAAAAAATAAAACATAAAAATTGACACGATTTCTTAACTACCAACCAGTATTCCATACGAAATGTCACGTAGTTTACTTTTTTGTTTAAAACAATTTTCTTTAAACGAATTCCATGAGAAGGATATTCTTAAACACTGAGTCGCCATCTAAACTCCGTGGCTGCAGGTTTAGTGGTCATAGCTGCCTTAAGGCCGCCGACTACCTGGAACTTTTTCCCACGTGNTAGGCCGAGAAGCGCGGGAGCGATAAGGGCGACACTGCCACGCGCATTAAGTACGCCATCGCCGCTAAGCGCAAGGCTCTGGCCTGACGCGCAGTGTTCTCGTCGTGCTGCGTGTACCTATGGGACTTTCAGCGGTGACCATATTATTTTATTAGTGGGAAGTCTTTAGGAAGGTTCAGTGCAGGCCCCTATAGTAGTTTTGTATGTATCTGATGCGTGCATTTTGAGCTACAGCGCCTTGGAAAGGCCGTTTTTAGCGGTTTTGGAGTACTCTGAATTGATGTTTCTAACGTACGTGATATTTTGAAAGTACTTAACAGCTCTCGTCTGAAGTGTGTGTTCTTTTCGTAGATCAGCACGTTGGACGCACGCTTAATAGTTTCGTTGAAAAACGTGTATTTGGAACACTGTGCAACGCAGTTCAAGCGCCAGGTAGACGGGCGCCTTAAAGGTGTTAAGTTCTTAGACTGGACGCTCCTGAAAGTAGTTTATTTTGTTTATTTGTCTATACAAATCAGTCACGAGAAGAATTGTGAATAGTAAAGAGATTTGGGCGGCTCTTAACAGCGAGGCCTTGAGAGCCGAGGAGGGTGATTGAGGTGGGTATGGAGCAACGCCGGAATGAAAGGGCGGGAGAAACGGGGAAAACCCCGAGAAAACCCGCCGAGCAGCGGCATCGTCCAGCACGATTTCCTCATGCCAAAATCCGGGGTGACCCGAATGGGGATTGAACCCGGTTCGCCTTGGTGGGAGGCGAGCAGGCTAACCGCTCAGCCACCGCGGCCCCAGTTAAAGAAGAAGTTGCACAACAAAAGCATATTTGTGTTTCTAACAACTTTACATAGTTTTTTTAATCAACTAATACACGATGAGAAAATAACATGGCTGTATGAACCAAATTTCTGTAGTATCAGCAATCGGGTGGGTTGTTGGTACCATCTAAATATTGTTTACGTAGATAGTAATAACAACAGAACAACCTGTTGTGGTCTTGTATGTGATTGTACGTGTAACTATGCTTATAGAACAGAGCAACCTGTTCTTGCTACAAAACAGATAGTTCTTTCAAAAGAACAACTTCAGCAATATTTGGATTTTTCCTGCGTCAAACACAACTGTAATAAACTAACAGAACAGTACACAGAAGTTTGGTTGTTGATGCTACAATGAAACCCGATTACTAAACTTATCAGTTGTCACTTCTCCGCTATTTTATTCAGTATNTTTGGTTGTTGATGCTACAATGAAACCCGATTACTAAACTTATCAGTTGTCACTTCTCCGCTATTTTATTCAGTATACAGTTCTAGCTGTAATGCTAATTTTTTTTATGTGACTGTAGAAATATACTTAATGGAAGTAAAAAAAAGAAGTTCTTCAAAAGTTGCCAAGCAACTGTAAACCTGCTACCGGATGATACACAAACTATTAATGCCTCTTTAACAAATGAAAAGGAAATAAATCACCAAGTTTAGCTTTATCTTGCGTGTTTNATACACAAACTATTAATGCCTCTTTAACAAATGAAAAGGAAATAAATCACCAAGTTTAGCTTTATCTTGCGTGTTTCTAACCCCGAATCCCTAGAAACTTGTGGTGAGAACGCGAGAAAAATGTAAATACAGGCTGTTCAGGGTAAAGTGAGCCCTTTTGAGATCCTAGTTACTTTTTCCTTTCAGCCATTTTTTTAAACATTTAACTACCTTTTTAAATAAATATTGCCATGCAAGTAATAAATATAGTGTGCATATTCCACCACACTCGGAAGTTAACGTCTACGGCTTAAATAAAAATATATTTGTTACTATTATTCGAAACGAAAGGGATTTCAAAAGAACTCATTTTACCGTGAATAGCATATACCAACATGCAAACTGCTAGCAGTGCGTCGGTGAACAATAAGCGACCAACCAAGAGTTTGTGAACTAATTTAAACCTCGGAAACACGGTTAAGGTTCACGTAGGTCGATGTGATAAGACGCAATGAATGAAGTTCATAGTTATTGCCTTTTGGGGTCGTGGTGGTGTAGTGGTTAGACTGCTCGCCTCCCACCATGGCGAACCGGGTTCTATTCCCGGTGGTTTCACCCCCCGGACTTTCGCATGTGGGGATCGTGCTGGACGATGTTGCTGGTTGGCGTGTTTCCTCGGGATCTCACTCACCCCCCCCCCCCCCCCCCCCCCCCCCCCCCCCCCCCCCCCCCCCCCCCCCC
>NQII01001065.1:157556-168700 GCA_002778355.1 Clitarchus hookeri | reverse complement strand
CCCCTTCTTCGGCACCATCTTCACCCATGAACAATATTCCGAGAAATAAACATAGTGGTTTGATTTTTTTTTTTTTTTCCCTCCAAAACTAAAGGATATGAAACAGCACGGAATTCAGTTTTCAATACCTACACCTCTCAAATACTGTCCAACTTGCAGACATAATACGTAACGGCATCCTCTCATTTTTTGAAGAAGGTTCCACAAATTGTCGTTCTCTTTCTTTTACTGTTATTAGGTAGCTGGGCAAAACCAAACAAACCCATAAAAAAAATAAAAACACGCAACCGAAGATGGTGATTGAAGTGAGTACGGAGCAGCGCCGGAACGAAAGGGCGGGGGAAACGGGAGATCACCGAGAAAACCCGCCGACCAGCGGCATCGTCCGGCACGGTTCCCACGTGCGAATATCCGGGAGCGTCCCCGCCGGGAAATCGAACCCGGTTCGCCTGGGTGGGAGGCGAGTAGTCTGACCACTACACCACCGCGGCCCCTTGTTTTGCACTGATTCGCTTTTTAAATTATGTGGCAGCAGACTTGGTAGACAGCGCCCTCATTCCCAGCTGACAGCCCAGCAAATACTGGACCTTTCGCAGCATGGGGTAGTCTACCAGCAGAGCGAATGATTTTTCGCGAAAAAAATGTAGACTTCAATACTATAAGCACCCAACAGCACTTTGTCTATTACCATAGGTTGCTGTCTGTTTGAGAAGGGGTATTCATATTTGACCGGGCCCACTCAGAATTCAGCAACATCAGCACGGCTCCCACGTGATTCGCGTACAGACAGTTAACACGTGTAAAAAAGTAATTCAGCCAATCAAGATACGTAAACTACCGTACAGTGTTTTGAAGTATAACATGTCTGGAAATCTTTCCGCGAAATTTCACTACACCTACCTATCAGACANCTACCGTACAGTGTTTTGAAGTATAACATGTCTGGAAATCTTTCCGCGAAATTTCACTACACCTACCTATCAGACAACTCAATGCCTGTTCCCAGAGTTTCGCGCATTCAATCAGCGCATGGGTACGTATAGATAAAAAAAAAAACTGCTAAGCCGTTTCATTTCTGTATGCGTGCCTGTTCTTTGGTGATGCTAACGATTCCTCGATGTTTTCGCTGCCGACCGGCGAGCTGATCTCCGGGCGCTGATCCGCAAACTGCTTTCCGCCATGTTGCTGGCCAGTGCGGCAGGAGTTCGTGACACACCACGTCGTTTCGCATCTGTATGGGCTGTTCACGGTCATCTGAACATTCGAAATCAACCTGCATGTATTTCAACGGACAACACTGACGAGTATATTATGCCCGGAAAAGTTGGCAACGACGGAGAGGAATCAGTTAACGCTTAATAAAAAATATTCGGTCATCATTTGTGAACACTGAAATGATTCATTTTACGATCTCATTTTTCACTTCATAAAAGGTGCAATAATTAGAAAATATGTACAATATTTATTTTTCTTAACAACTTTACTGTTTTCCTTGACCAACGCATGAATAAAGTGACCAGGACGATTACCATGTTAATTGTACGTATGGTGGAAGAATGTAATCCATTCACGGTTACTTCAAACTTTTCTGAGGCGCTGATAAAGTTTTACTTTCAGAATATCCATCCGCCTCATGCAAAACCAAGCTTAACCGAGTCCGGAAAAGTACACCAAAGGGACAACGCGCCGCATACATGCGCACTGAAAGCAGTAATATCTCACGTAAGAACTATTTCTTACTAGGTATTACCAACACGCCTATTCTCTCTCCGATTTTATCCAAGTAAATTATAAATTAATATTGTAATTTTTAAATAAAATGAAAATAAACATTTAATTTAACTAAAAATAAGGTACTTTTACGTTAACAGGAATATAAAACCCTTGTGATACATGCCACGTTTACGAAACTAAACACGTCACACATGGGGAAATTTTTTCAAAAGTTCGATTCAAAAATAGAGTACACACAATGTTCATAAAAGTGGATCTTACGCAGGACTTTCTAAAGCGCTCAGTTTACCGTGAACAGACTTTCTTCTTAAATATTCTGCGGTAAATCTCTCCACGCTATCTCCTTACACCGAACGCTCACGGAACACTGGGAGCCCGTGTCACAGAGAAGCTAAGCGCAGAGACGAAATGCCGTTCCGACATGTCGTTAGCCAGTGAAGACATTCTGCTGGCTCGAGCTACTGGAGCTCACGGTATAAGCGTGAAGTTGCGAAAGATGACACCGTATTTGNTGAAGACATTCTGCTGGCTCGAGCTACTGGAGCTCACGGTATAAGCGTGAAGTTGCGAAAGATGACACCGTATTTGTCAAGCAACTTACGCAAGCTCAAGAGAGTTATGTTCTCGTGGAACTTCGTCTACAGATTTGCTCTGCTCATCCTGGATCCGGTATTTTGGAGATTTGCTTCTATCGTCATGCTCGCAATTCTCCTGCTGCTGGTGTGTTAATTACTTCAGTCGAAAATTGACGTAAGAGACATTGTTTGTTGGAAGACGTTTGCCGTTCGTGAAAGCGTTATTAATCAAACTGCTATTATTTCTGTAGCTCAGGCTCCAGTTTTTTATTCTCGTGAAAGGATTAATATGGAGTTAGGAGATGAGATAACCCTTTCAGACTTGCATTGACCCCACTGAGACCCAGTGTACACAGTTGCGTNAATATGGAGTTAGGAGATGAGATAACCCTTTCAGACTTGCATTGACCCCACTGAGACCCAGTGTACACAGTTGCGTGCATAACGCACGTGTAGGTAATTCTTGGTCTGTACTGTACACTGCGAAGCTCAATGACCAATGATCTTGTCTGTGGNGCATAACGCACGTGTAGGTAATTCTTGGTCTGTACTGTACACTGCGAAGCTCAATGACCAATGATCTTGTCTGTGGGTAAATGGTCTAGATCATAATTGGTTCATGTTAATGTAGCCGAACATTCACCCTGCAGCTCATTGACTGTGACAACGAAACAACTGTTGTATCTACTTAAGTACAGAACGTATCATAAATATTTTTACTTGCAACACCTAAACCCGTAAATAAAAGAGGGTCTGAAAGGGTTAATTTACGGCTTCAGGTGTTGCAAACAATATATTTTTTGATGAGTGCTTTATCTAAATGGATACAATACTTGTTACGTTACCACAACCAATTACCTGTAGGTTTCGCGCTCGACTATAGTAATATGAACCATTCATAACCTTGGAACAGTAGAACGGTTCACGAATCAGTTCCCCACAGGAAAGATCATTGGCTATTGAGCCTCGCGGTGTACAGTACCGGACAAAAATAACATTCATGTGCGTTATATACACAACTGTTAGCACTGGGTCTGAAAGGGCTAAGAGTTACGCTTGTCTGGTGATTGAACAGCATTTCAGAGTGTTCGAAATCCTGTTGTTTGACGAAACTATTAAACCTATCCCCAGTGTATTTACCTAAGAAAAGACACCATACCCCAGATGATGAAATAATGGTGCTTTAAAGTCACTACGCATGCTCTAAATGTTATTTTGGAGCCCTCCAATATAGTTAAAAACTGCTTTTCCAGACTGCCGTATCTTACAACACACTAGCCGGACACGAGTCAAACTACGATAGGAGCCTGTATTGAACTTTGCTACAGACTTTTCAACAATAAAATGAAAGGTTCAGCGCTGAAAGTGCCATAGGTAGACGCAGCACTACGAGAACACTGCACGCCAGTTCAGAGCCCTGCACGTAGCGGCGATGGCGCTCCTGTAGCGCGTGCCAGTGTAACCCTTATAGCTTCCGCGCTTCTCGACCAAACAAAAAAACTACGCAGGCAGGCAGGACCCTTGAATACTCTGTGCCTGTAGCCATATTTTCCCAGTGTTCCTACAGAGCATGTCATGGAGGGGTCCCTTTCACAGTCGCCCATGAAAATGTCAATACATCAATCAAAAACAAAACTGTCGTGCACAATAAATTACGGNGAGAGAGAGAGAGAGAGAGAGAGAGAGAGAGAGAAATTTGACGGAGAGACGGAACTAAAAAAAAATAGTTATGATTAAACTGCACTGCACGATAACATACATAAACTTCGCTGGTAGGCAAACATTGAATTACAGAGCCGATTGGAATCGAGAGGTATCTGCAGCGCGCATCACATCCCATCAAAATGTTTACGACCGAAACGATAGGTAAAATTTAAATGGAAACCGTATTTCAGGGAGGGATGGGCAGACAAAATAAAAACGGAAAACGGCAAATTAAAAGCGAGATCGCATTGCGGGTAGATGCACTCTGGCAACTGACCCACTGTTATCGACATTTTCTTCCCCCAGGGCGGGTGTTATGGGTAATTAGACACGTGAAATGGGCAGCGCTCGTTAGCGCCGACATGTCCGACGTAAAAATTAATACAAATCAACTGACAAAATGACTGATACATAAACCCTGTACAGGCGTGCCATACTAAAAGTGAGTCATATAAGTTCGACACCTGTTCGTTCTATATATCATTATTTCTATTTATTTTACTGAAATATTATGTACATACACATTTTCGCAATACTTTACCTGTTGTATCTATGCATTTGTAGCCCAGAGGAAAGGGGANAAATATTATGTACATACACATTTTCGCAATACTTTACCTGTTGTATCTATGCATTTGTAGCCCAGAGGAAAGGGGAGAAAAAAAAGAATATGGGAGAGAGGGGAAGTGTTACAATAAACATTTACCTCTATCAAGAAAAACAGCGAGCAACTGATATCTTTCCAGTACCCTCGTCATAGATATCATCCCGCACTGGAAAAACAACAAATATGAAAATAATAATTATAGCATCCGCAGCTGCAGAACAGAAGGTTAATGAAACTTCCCATGCCAGTGTGGCGTTTTCATACGGTTTGTAATTTGTCGCAATATTATACCAGAAATTTTTTTATATAATACTGCACCTCTTTCGAAGCAATATTAGACTGTCTGAGTGTAACACATGTGCAACGCATTTCGCTTCTATTATTTTTCATCTGGTTATTAGTTACGGCATTATGTCGTTCTATATGGCAGTCATTTTGTCCCTTTGATGTCCCTTCGGCACTCCGAATGTAGGGCGATATGCAGACTGGCAATACACAAAACTTTACAGAGTCCATCCTGCCTGACATTTTCATGTGACAATTCAAAGAGGTCCCTTGTTACGCTGCCGGGTATCCACGGTATTGACACGAGCAGAAAAAAAAGAAAAATCTACAAATAATAAAGAACAAGCACCTATGGTTAACAATTTCAATATAGTACCCGTATGTTACACGGTCAACGATGAATAAATATTTACTATTTTATAAAACCTCATAAGCCCATATATTTAATGTTATTCCAAACGAGCATACAGTAACAAGTATGTCCTCGAAATATTTCGCGTGGCTCAAACAAACAGTTCCATCGTAAAATACATGACTGAGAATAGTGAACTGATACACTATCCACTATAATCGCTAACGTTAGTTAACACACTTGTAGACTGCAGCATTATCTATAGTCTATTCGCGATTCCTTCATGCCTTTTGAATTAAACTTTTGAAAAATCACCCCATGTATGAAGTGTTTAAGTAATTGTTTCCTAATCACGTGTCATATGTCACAATCGGTTTATACTTTTGTCAAAATGAAAGAACATAAAAGATTCTCATTTTTGGTTAAATTACAATTTTACTTATACCTTGTATTTAAATTATAAGATTTCATTTATAATTAATATGAAAAAAAAATGGTAATAAAATGGGTATGTTGGCAACGTCTACTAGGAAATGGACCTTATGGAAAATATTATTACACTGAGTGCGCACGAATGCGGTGGGTCGACCCCTTGGTGCAATTTTCTTGAGTTGGTTAAGTTTTTGTTTGCATGAGGCGGAGGAATATCCTGGAAGTAGAACTTCATCACGGCTTCAGAAAAGTTGGAAGTAACCGTGAATGGATTATAACACAGCGAACTAATAATAGGCTTAGTCAAATGCCATAACATTTCTCCTCACAAAGACACGCTGCAACATAACAGAAAGAAAACTTCCGGGTGTGCACAAAGGATATTGAAGTCTCGCCTGCCCGGAGCTCAATTTTGCGAAAATTCCCGTGTCCCTATAAGTAGGGGCAGTGATATTTCGCGAAAAGATTTCGAGACAAGATAAAGTCTAAAGCACTGTAGGGTCGTCCATCTTCTTTGATTGGCTAAAAAATGTTGTGACCCGTGTTAACCTATTGCGCACGAATCACGAAGGTTCAGTGTCGGAGTTACTTAGTCCCGAGTGGCTTGGTCAAAGACGGACACGGCACCAGCAGCCAATGGAGGTATAACAACAGCTGAGGTGTGTATATAGTATTGAAGTCTACCGTGTACTCATATTTTTTCGCGAAAAATCACTAGCTCTAGAATCTGATATTCGCCGTAAAGAGTTTCTGTCTAGTTACACTTCAAAACACTTTAGCTCAGGTCCGCATTCGTGATTGGATGGCTTTATCCACTGCGCGTACTAGATGCCTGCCCGCAAATGACAATCGTTCATTACCGGAATAACCGAATCGTGCTTGGCCCCGTTGAATTCCACAATGTCTCCTTTGAAGCACAGCTGGTCCGCAGAGTAAATAATTGCACAGAGACGGGATGACGTTCCTTTGATGTGGCGTAGTGGCTCTCTGATTGGCTGCACGAGGGTCTGGAAGTGGGGGCCTGCGTCTGGTTGAAAACAGGTTCCCCATTGGGCCTGGTTTGCCGACTGGCAACTAAGTTACCAGGCGCTGATTGGCAAACGACGAGACGTTCCGATCATTTTTGTGGCAAGTGGCGTCATTTTGGTGGTGCGTGAGACTGGAGTCGCAAAATAAGCTTCTATTTCACTTCTGTTTTATCAAATAATTTGCCCCCCGGACAGTACCAGTGCGTTTCTTTGTCGTATACTGCAATATTTTGTTCCTACATGCTTTGTTAGTGTTGTCCTAATTTCTAGCCTGTGTTGTGTCCTGTGCGTAGGGGCAGTGATATTTCGCGAAAAGATTTCGAGACAAGATAAAGTACAAAGCCCTGTAGGGTCGTCCATCTTCTTTGATTGGCTAAAATATGTTGTGAGCCATGTTAACCGTTTGCGCACGAATCACGAATGTTCAGTGTCGGAGTTACTTAGTCCTGAGTGGCTTGGTCAAAGACGGACACGGCACCAGCAGCCAATGGAGGTATAACCACAGCTGAGGTGTGTATATAGTATTGAAGTCTACTGTGTGCTCCGATTTTTACGCGAAAAGTCACTGGCCCTACCTATGTTTTATCTGTTGGTCATGTATATTTACATATAACTTTCGTAACTAGTTGCTGTCCTGTTGTTGGAATTGCCCAGTGTTATATACATATATTTATTTTCTCGTCCATAGGTTACTTGTCTTATTTAAGCATTTTTTTCGTGTTCAGTATTTTTTTTTTCCATGACACAGACATCTGCATCGCAATGGCGTATGTCCAAAAACCTACATCTAGTCATTCATCGCCGTNTTTTATCTGTTGGTCATGTATACTTACATATAACTTTCGTAACTAGTTGCTGTCCTGTTGTTGGAATTGCCCAGTGTTATATACATATATTTATTTTCTCGTCCATAGGTTACTTGTCTTATTTAAGCATTTTTTTCGTGTTCAGTATTTTTTTTTTCCATGACACAGACATCTGCATCGCAATGGTGTATGTCCAAAAACCTACATCTAGTCATTCATCGCCGTTGCACTATGCATTAAAATATCACAGTACCAAAGGAAAACTGACAGAGTAGTTGATATTGCAGAGGCGAAACTGCGGTTCACAAACACGAGCTCCAGCCGCACACACCCGCAAAATGGCGTCACCGGCCAGCAATATGTCGGAACGCCGTTCGCCAATAGGAGCGTGGTAACCTACATACCAGCCTGGCAGCCCAACCAATACGGAATCACATTCACAGAACGCAGTTAGCCAATCAGGCACAAAGGCCCGCTCGCGAAGACGATCCGAGAGTGGGTAAGCCCACATCGAAAAAAGACCAAAACACCATTTCGTCGGGGGCCGCGGTGGTGTAGTGGTTAGACTACTTGCCTCCCACCAAGGCGAACCGGGTTAAATTCCTGGCGGATCCGCTCCAGAATTTTTGCACGTGGGAATCGTGCGCCGGACGATGGCGCAGGTCGGCGGGTTTTCTCGGGGATCTCCCGCTTCCCCCCGCCCTTGCATTCCGGCGCTGCTCCAGGCTCGTCTCTCTTCACCCTCATCGGCTCTCAAGAGCTCGATGTTAAGAGCCGCAAAGATCTCTCCACTCTACTCTCCACCATTTCGTATCTTTGAACGTATCTATTCTTTGGCGTGATACTGAAATTTTCGTCTGGGTGGAACTCTTTTCCGTGAAAATCAAGTAAAAAAACATCCCCTGTAACAAATTACTTCATTTTTTCTACTTATGCGTGTGTGCACTCCGACGTAGCTACATAAACACATATATATATAAATAACGCCATAAAGCCCCATAAATACAAACAATTTTAAGGAAAACTTTTGTGCGTAAGTATGTTTTACGTTGACAGTTGTTAAACTTTCGACATAAAGTTCCTGCTGCGTGCCGGGTGTAAGTTCCTAAGTTCCGTCCTTTGGTTTAGCGAAGTCACGTCGTCCTTGCAAGCCGAGATGGAAATAAGGCGAAAGAGGGCTAGATGGTAAAATGGGAGGCAGAGGACGCGACCACGGGCCTGGCAAGCTAGTATTTAAGGTTGAATTAATGCGACTTTTCTTTCAGAACTGCACCCGTATCTACAACACGCAGAACTCGTTATACAGTAGTACACATACTACCAAAATTACCACAAAAATACGATTTATATAGTATATGAAAGAATAATGCGTATATTTGTAACATTGCAAACTATTTTGCTGGAATCCAATTTTTTAATTCTAAAAATATTAAATTAATTGTATATTTTTATTCATATTAAGCATATTTCTATTCTCAAAATTTCTGAAAGTACGATTTAAAAAAAAAAACCTTCATCAAGCAAGACTATCGTAATTAATAATTTAATTGAGTAATAAATAATTAACAAAAAATTTACAAATATTGGTTATAATTATTTATTTTGTGCATATTCGTATATGCCATGAAAGTTTCTTTAATTAATCAAATTTATTGTCCATAAAATTAATTATTAAAAATTATTGTTGATTTTAGTACCAACATTTTTTAGATACTGGCGTAGTATTAATTATGATTGCTCTCCCTGACAAAGGTTTTCTAGCCAAATGTGCTTTGCAAAGCATTCGGGATAGAAATACGCTAACATATTAATAAAAAATTTAATTGTAAATTATTTTTTTAACTTTTAAATATTTACGCTCAAGAAAAATATTTTGCGATGTTAAAAATGTGTCATCTTATTTCGTATTTAATGACAATTTTGGTAGTATCTGTACTGCTTTTTAATGAGTTATTCGTGTTAAACAGTTGGGCACAGTTCTCACAGAAATGACACTCCCATTCAAGCACAGAATACTTAGAAATACAGATGTGGAACATCAACTTATACCGCGAACTCCAACAGCACACGCCAGTGACGTCATTGGCCGGCAACATGTAGGGACGCCGTTCGCCAATCAACGCCTGGCAGATTACTTGCCAGCCCGGCAGCTTTGCCAATAGGAAATATTCGGCATCACGCAGTAGCCAATCAGGCACGAGGAGAACCTTCACGCAGCCCACCAGAGAATGGGTAAGCCCACATCTATGGAACCTCCACGCCATATAACTTACGTATTCTTACCTATTCTGTGCTTCAAACTTTCGGCGACTTCCTCATGAAAACCCCCACAAGGTCACGCCGGGTCCTTAGTAAGCAGCCTAAGACGACATTAAAAGACTTTGATGTCCCCTTGCTCTCCTGAATTTCTCTTAAATCAACCTACAACAGGGGAATGTTATTACACGCGATGGAAAAATGGTATACGTACGGGCAGTGATATTTCGCGAAAAGATTTCGAGACAAGATACAGTTCAAAGCACTGCAGGGTCGTCCAGCTTCTTTGATTGGCTAAGAAATGTTCTGGCCCGTGTTAACAGTTTGCGCACGAATCACGAAAGTTCAGTGTCGGAGTTACTTAGTCCTGAGTGGCTTGGTCAAAGACGGACACGGCACCAGCAGCCGATGGAGGTGTAACAACAGCTGAGGTGTGTATATAGTATTGAAGTCTACTGTGTGCTCCGATTCTTTACGCGAAAAGTCACTGGCCCTAGTTATACGTCTTTCAAGTTTTTATATTAGTCACTAATTCGGACGGTCACTTGTGGCGGCAAAACAAAGAAGGGGAGGGGGGAAGTCCGTGTTGACGACGTTTCGAATGTGTGCCACAAGAGTTTATAAATCCCAAGAAAATTTTTACGACTGCGCAACGTCACTTCCGCAACTGTTGCACTCCCGCTATCTTATTCCAACATTTTGTCGTTTGAAAGACATTATTAGCAAACACACTATTTCACGTTTTTTTTACAATGAGACACAAAGCGTCCACTATAGGACAAGGTAACGCTGCGAGCTGCGCCTTTTGTCGTCGGGCCATCGGACCAAGAGAACGTTTGTATATTAGTGTGCCCGGCCGTCGGTGATATGAATAAGGTGGGAAGCCCCACCCTCTCACCNGTATATTAGTGTGCCCGGCCGTCGGTGATATGAATAAGGTGGGAAGCCCCACCCTCTCACCCATTAGGCTTTTGAAGAAAGTGCGGCTTAGTAGTATCGCTTTAGTAAAATTATCTAAATTACTAATACTTTACTTTAATCAAAGCGCCCCCCCCCCCAATGTATTTAATAATGTATGTACGGTTTCTCCACACTTTTTTAATCAAACGTTTGAAAAATCACTTCATGTTTTACAAACGTATATTTGGTTGTTTCCTAAATGTCATGTTTCACAAATGTTATGCATCTGTTAGCATTAAAGTTCCTTATTTTACGTTGTATAGAACTTTTATTCATATGTTACGTATAAATCACAATAGTTAATTAATAATTGATAGTGTTACGCGCTATAGCTCGCATCTGCCGCGAGCTCCTGTTATGCGCGATCCAGCTCTTAGGGGGGGGGGGTGAGTAACCTCAACTCTT
>NQII01001065.1:134721-147766 GCA_002778355.1 Clitarchus hookeri | reverse complement strand
AAACCCGCCACCGCCAACGGGATACTGCTGGCACATACACCACTTAGGTGGCTGAAGGTATTGCGAACATACGAAGTCTAGGGACATTGAAGCGCTAAGGGCGACCCGAGCATGCGCATAGCGTTTCATTGTAACCTCTAGGCGCAAATCCTCTGAATTTGCGCTCCTCTTCCCGTCGACGACGCGACTTTACGGGACTTCGAGCGGTCGCCATATAATTCGATACCGTAATACGTAATACTAAACGTAAAATTGTGCTACACTTGCCTACACCCAGGGCCACCTGTTTATGGCGAAAATATTTCAGGACGAGTTGGGTTCCAAAACAAGCTAGTTAAGAACCACTTATGTGATTGGATCATTTGAATTATTACGCATCTTTATCTGCCTGCCCGCGAAATCACGGACAGTCAGTATCGGAGAAACATAATTCTGATTGGCTAACTCGTGTAGCAGCCAATCTTCAAACAAAGAAATGCTGCCAATAGCAAAAGGAAGGCTGCGAATGTGCACATGGGATACTGAAGTCTAGTCCCCGTGTAGATCTCTTCGCGAAGAGCAGATGGTCCTATCTATATGTTTGTAAAGAATCTGCACTGCATGGTTTATAATTAAAAACAAACGCGAATACAACCGAATAAGCCATTTTTGCGTGCGAAAAAAGTGGTTTATTAGATAAACGAAGAACCTAACATTGGTAATCATACGGGCAACGTTTCTTGAGTGCAAGACCCCAAAAAATTAGGAAAAAAAAATTGTTAAATAAAATTTTTTTTTGCATATTTTTAACTTATTTTTGAATGTATGAACTCGCGAGAAATAACGGTTTAAAGTTCACTGAAAACGCCCTCTCCAGGAATTCGTTATTAAGTTTTCCTATTCTCGCGTATTAATTTGGCCAGACCGTCCAATAAATACAGCAAATTCATATAGTTTTCTGGGGTGCTCTTTCGATTGAAATTAGTGTGATGAGTGTGGTGTTAGCAGTTTCTGAGATACAGATAATTCTTTGGTTAATTTTTGGCTTTTTTCGATATTTCTTTTGAATTTCTATCCTCATCCGATCCAATAACATGATATATTATAGATAATTTCAAGGGAAATCCAACGATATGTAATTCATTTATATGGGATAAATAATTCGCTAGAAACGAGAGTTTTAAGTTCACTGAAGATTGCCTCCACGAACTCATTTTTTAGTTTTCCTTTCCTCGCGTCTTAATTTGGCCAGACTGACCAATAAAGATAGCATATTCCTATAGTTTTCCGGGGTGCTCTTTCAATTGAAATGAGTCTGGTGAGTGTTATGTTAGCAGCTTAAGAATTAGGTATGTTATTAATGGTTATTCAGACAATTAATTACAATGCCGGATTGTGGATTGTAAGAGGTTAAAAGCAATTCCGTTCTGAACAGTTTGATGACAACATTGATATTGTTTCTTGAAAATAAATTTCCAGACGAAAAAATTATTTTCTGCAGGGGGGCTTTCACGGTTGCTCTTTCGATTGAAATGAGTTTGGTGAGTGTTGTGTTAGAAGTTTATGAGTAAGGTTCGTGTAAAATTATTTTATTCTAGTATAAAGTCATTGCATGTAATTCGTACAAGTTGTACAATGTTTGGTACAAAAATAGAATTATTAATTTTTTGGGGTCCAACACCGTTAAATGTTATTACTAAACAAGTTGAAGAGAGTGTAAAGAGTTTTGGACGGCTCGTAACAGCGAGGTATTGACAGCCGACGAGGGTGAAGCTAGGTGAGTGTGATGGAATCCCGGAATGAAAGGGCGGGGGAAAAGGGAGATCACCGAGAAAACCCGCCAACCAACGGAATCGTCCGGCACGATTCCCACACGGGAAAATCCGGGAGATTCCTATAGCAGACATCTCCCAGACACGTTGAGAAGTTTTGTAATACGAATGTTTTCTGCGCAAGTTCTACACATCGTTTGGCGGCGTGAGCGGGTGGTCGGCTTAAGAATGCGAGGGTGAAATGGCTGCTTATAAAGCGAACTCCAGCCGTACACTCTAGCAAAATGCCGTNGGTCGGCTTAAGAATGCGAGGGTGAAATGGCTGCTTATAAAGCGAACTCCAGCCGTACACTCTAGCAAAATGCCGTCGCAAACTGGTTAAAGTGTGCAAATTACATTTTGCAGTCGTTATAGATAGTAATAAATTTTGATAGGAAAATTCGTATAGTTTCAAAAAACACGTATATGTGTATGTGGGTGTGTGTCGGTTCCTTTTCCTTAATCAAAATATTCTGACAACGTTAACACAAACTATTTTGTATTTTTTGAAAGGCTCGGCCATCGAGTAATTCTGCCAACCCGTACGACTCTAGTTGTACATTGCTAATAGTTGACAAGTGACGTGTGAGGTTTATCGCCGAGTCCAGTGCGAGGAATACTCGTGCCTTCCAAATGTCAAAGAGACATGTCATCGCGAACATCCGCTCGACGAAGCTTCAGTGGCAGCCGCTACCAGCGTTATCGCAGTCCATCCAGGAGGCGAGAGACAAGACGATGAGCAGGCCAACCGAGCGAACACGGAACTAGGCGAAACATCTGAACGGCATATCTCTGTTCACGATTTGGACACAGAGAGATGGCGTATTTTCAACTTCAACTGAAAACTTTCGACACTGGGAGAAACAGGGAGTGGAAAATTTAGCGAATTCATTATAGAACAAGCTAGACTTATAACACGTGTATATTTCTGTTACGCTTCGCAATTAAATCGCAGTTTGTTAGAAACGCCCAGGCGAACGCCGCGGCCAATAGCAGATCTGCAAGGAAACAAGCATCGAATCCCACGTCACCTATTTTCTGAAATAAAACTGGTTACACATTGGGGTAATACGACCTGCAGACTGAACTCTACAGTCTTATGTACAAATATGCCGACGTCAACTGCACATTGGTTGTCTGCTGTCACAGTGGAAGGCGACGATTGGACCGGCATTCTCCAGGAAGTGTCAAACATCGTGTGGTCCAACGGCTGAAGTTATATAAACACACGTGTTTTGAATTCTAGCTTTTCCCGAAATGAATCAGCGAATTTTTCAGGTCTCTAGTAATAGCCACTGAAAGGAACGCCGGGGCTTGAAAATACAGAGTACAGTAAAGTAGAGCCTACAGGTCGTTTAAAACGAGAAATGTTCTTGTCTCTAGGGGCAAATCATGTAGGCCTACNTACAGTAAAGTAGAGCCTACAGGTCGTTTAAAACGAGAAATGTTCTTGTCTCTAGGGGCAAATCATGTAGGCCTACAGGAATCATAACTTGCAACGAACACGCTTGATGTTAAACGTCTACACGTGTCTGTGAAGAGGCGAACATTTCATTAGCTTTTGCACTTAGCTTACGTCGTGTCTTCATTAATCCTGCCTATTCAAAGTCCACCAGCTGTGTCGACAAATCTACGTTGCTGTCTCGTTGTGTTGTAGGGCGTTGTCAGCTTCGCATGCACACATAACACCGGCTATGCTTGTGACTAGTGTTTGTAAGTTCATCATGCTCGGTAGCGTATTTTATATTTGAGCGTGGGGCAGCGGTGGCGTGGTGGCCAGGGCGCTCGCCTCCCACCACGGCAATCCGGGTTCGATCCCCGGCGGGTTCACTCCCAGATTTTCGCATGTAGGAATCGTGCTGGACGATGCCGCTGCCGGCGGGCTTTCTCGGGGTACTCCCGCTTCCCCCGCCCTTGCATTCCAGCGCCGCTCCATTCTAGGGTTTCATTTCTGTCATGCCCGGGGATGACGGTCGCCTACGGGTCCCAGCTGGAAAGACCGTCACTCGGAGGGTGTTGCCTTGCCCTGGGTGCACTCCCCACACGCCATTAATTTTTTTATATTTGAGCAGCTTAATTCTACCAAACGATATCCTATGAAAAGACAGATATTTCATGACATGCTCCTGGTTTATCAAACTAAAGTACATAATTAAGTTGGAAGATGTACGAGATTTTTTAACTGAGACAATTTTAATAACCCGTTGCCGGTGCGGTGTATGAGCAACGCGTTGAAGGTGTTAAATAATGTTACAAGAGCTTACGTGTGGTCACGTTGAATATAAATGGAGAGTATGAATAAAATAAAAGAACATAAATTTCTTAATTTACATATTTACAACACTACAAAACAAACATGCGCGGGTTTTTCTCCCACAGCATACTATTATACACTCTATTACAATCCTATGTCGAAAGTAATTAAAATAGTATTGAATACGTCATTACATTCATAAACAGAAATAATAATTAGACCTTCTCACAAAAAAACAATAAAATCTACTCCTCTAAATCGTCTTATAGCACAAATGTAAAGGCTACTCATGGTAAAGTGAGCACTTTTGAAATCAATATTTGAAAAGTGTCACTACCGCTATCTGCATATATGTTAACGGGCTGTTACGAATGTTCTTTTAAGCCATTCATACGTGAAAGGGGCTATAGGCGTAGCTCAATAATGAGTCATGATTCGGTAGAGCACAGCAGTATAAGATGGAGTTTATTACACATAAGAATTATACAATAACTTTTTTAAGTGACTCTTGGTCGGGGGAGCTTTAAATTGAATGCCAAGATGCTTTTTTTAATTATGTTAAGATTAAATACCTCACGCTATTACTCTCACAATCTAATTGGAAATTCCCCACCTTGTTCATGTTGCCGGAGGCTAATTCCAGGAGGCGGTTAACGACGGCCGGACACACCCATCCTCAATGGCCATCTCTCTGGTCGGGTCAACGATAGAAGACCACGGAAGATGGGTGTGTCCGGCCGTCGTTAACCGCNTTCAATGGCCATCTCTCTGGTCGGGTCAACGATAGAAGACCACGGAAGATGGGTGTGTCCGGCCGTCGTTAACCGCCTCCTGGAATTAGCCTCCGGCAACATGAACAAGGTGGGGACTTTCCAACTAGATTGTGACAGTAATGGCGTGAGGTATAATTAATAAGCATCTTGGTATTCAGTTTAAAGCTCCCCCAAACAATAGTCACTTAAATAGTTATTGTATAATTCTTATGTGTAATAAACTCCATCTTATACTGCTGTGCTCTACCGAATCATGACTCATTATTGAGCTACGCCCGTAGCACCTTTCACGTATGAATGGCTTAAAAGAACATTCGTAACAGCACTGAGTGACATGCGCCGAGTGAAATTGCTAACGACGAAGGGAAAGTAGTCCCATGCTTTAACACTGAATTATAAATGTTAGGTAAACGTCTGTGAATGCTGGAATTATTTGCTTTCTACTTTTTTTAATACGTGAAGTGTAAGAATAAGCAAATTTGTAATACATTTACTCCCCGAAAAATTCCACAGTTACACTTGATCGGCGCGTGGATAAAGAGACCAGAGCCGTGGCATATGGCGGAAGATTACACAACGTGCGTACAAGAAGTAGACCTTATGCAGCGCTTCCAAAACCCTCAGTTTACCCTCGGCATCTCGTGGTGTCCCACCTCCACCCTACGTGAACCGCTGGCGACAGCAAAACATAGACTTAAGATGAGGTCGACCGCTCACTCGTCTTCTGCGCATATACCAAACACTGACCTACCCGAAAGCCACACAAATGTCAAAGTCACATGGTCAACAATGATAGACGTGTTTGTTTACATCTTATTTTTTAAATAACAAACACTATTATAGTTAGAAAATACTTTCACCGATTTTAATTTAATCAAACTGCATTACAAATTGGTCAGAGCAGGTATAAAAATATCTCAAAGCGCTTGTTTACTAGCAGTGTTCTAACATCACATCCAACCTACGCCGTTTACGATAGTCGTGTTGGCAGAAAAGCAGTCCAGTGTTGGGACACGGAGACTGATTGTGCGCAGCCAGCGAGATCGCTCTACCTCATCATTAGTCTATGGAGCAAACTTAAGGGCGCCGCGTGGCTAGACCTAGGCAATGCAGAAGAAAGGGAGCGATAAGGGCCACACTGCCACGCGCATTAAGAGCCGCATCGCCGCTGGGCGCAAGACACCGAACTAGCGTGCAGCCTTTCCACCGAACCTTTTTTTTCTATCGGACTTTAAGCTGTGACCATATAATTATATCGGTGGAAAGTCTGTGTCAAAGTTCAATGCAGTATTTTATCTGAGTTTTGCTTGTACCCGATTAGCGTATTTTGAGATACAGCAGTTTTAAAATGGTCGTTTTTAATCATGTCGGAGGGCTTAGGAATAATATTTATATTGTGCGCAACGTCTTGAAAGTGACATTCCGTACTCGTCAGACGTGTGTTTTCTTTTCGTAAATTAGCANTCTATTGTGCGCAACGTCTTGAAAGTGACATTCCGTACTCGTCAGACGTGTGTTTTCTTTTCGTAAATTAGCACATTGGGCACACGTGAAATATTTTCGTAAACAAACAGGATTTCCCAACACTCTGCGGAGNATTTTCGTAAATTAGCACATTGGGCACACGTGAAATATTTTCGTAAACAAACAGGATTTCCCAACACTCTGCGGAGCATGTCAAGTGCCTGGCAGACGGCCCCCTCGACAGGGAGTCTTACAGCGGCGTGCAACACACGAACAGAAGGGACACCTGATTCTCGTGAAAAGATCGCGCAGAGGCGAAATGGCGTGGTGGCTCCTATGATGAGAACACACCCATTGTCTGATTGACCGCGCGAGGCTCTGGGAACGATCCTTGTGTCTGATTGGCCACTGCGTGCTGCGAAATGTTCCCCATTGGCTGGGCTATCGACTGGCGAGCAGGTTACCTGGAGAGCTGGTTGGTGCACGGCGTTTAAATATAGTTCGCTGTCCATTGACGACTGGCTCGATACAAGAGTTGAAGAGATGGGCATTAACATGGGAATTGAAACATTTATGGAGAACAAACAATTCCACAAGCTCTGGAATGAGTTTGCTACCAGAATTGGCAGAATACTAGAGGAGTTCGACAAATGGAACAGGAATAATTCTGATGACCCATAATAGGGTACTCAGGTAAAGGTTTACAAAAAAGTAAGTCGGAGTATTCTAGATTGGCGAAGAGGACAGGTTTTTANTAATAGGGTACTCAGGTAAAGGTTTACAAAAAAGTAAGTCGGAGTATTCTAGATTGGCGAAGAGGACAGGTTTTTAAGAGAGAAAACCTGTAGAATACCTTGTAACGGCAACTTGGAAATGTGAATGACCCGAAGAGACCAAGAGGAGAAAGTGCCGTGCATTGCCTTACTCATCAGAGTACAGTTGCAGTGCGGGAGGATGGAGGGTGTGTTGGCCTCCGGGCCTTAAAAACCTGTCCATCGACGTCATTTTACAAGCTCTACAGACGAATTTTNTCCGGGCCTTAAAAACCTGTCCATCGACGTCATTTTACAAGCTCTACAGACGAATTTTATGTCACTGGTCCACTGAGTCGGCGGCCTTGGCCAACTTCATCTGCATCTTTAGCACTATACACAGTGGTGGATAGTGCGTGTGACTTCATCACACTCGGCTGCACATTTCATATCTGATNACATCTTTAGCACTATACACAGTGGTGGATAGTGCGTGTGACTTCATCACACTCGGCTGCACATTTCATATCTGATCAGTTTTATTCGCCCGAACGATATATCTTGAAGGACAAATATTTAATTCTGCGCTTCTTCCTTACCCGACTAAAGCGGAGTAGTAAGTGGAGAGATTTGGGCGGCTCTTAACATCGACGTCTTGAGAGCCGATGAGGGTGAAGTGAGGTGAGTACGGAGCAGCGCTGGAATGAAAGGGCAGGGGGAAACAGGATATCCCCGAGAAAACCCGGGAGTGACCCCCGCCCGGAATCGAACCCAGTTCGCCCAGGTGGGAGGCAAACTAAAGAATTAAATTGTGCATGCAGACGTATGCTAGTTTTAACCTGAGGCATTTTCCCCTTATGGTATAAGGGCACCGTAATGAAAGTGTCACATACTCGGTGTCTACATTTGCTCCTCGGCTCAGACTGTACCGAGAACGAAGCCACACAAGAAAGAGGGGGCAAGCGGCCCGACATCAAAGTTAGCCGCGTACGTAACACACGGGCCACGCCGCAGGATATTACACAAACTTACCTCCATTACGCCGCCGCGCTCCTCAACGAACAACCACCTTGCAGGGTGGAGAGGGGGAGGGAAGGGAGGGGACTCTCGCGTACACGAAGCTACGTAAGTAGTGGTAGGAGATGATTATCATATCAATCGAGGTTGATGCATACCAGATACGAGATACTCTCTCCCCAACCGCGTACACGGTTATAACTGCAGGGAAATGTATTGTAGTCCACGTAAAGTAAGGTTTAAAAATAACTCTGTGCATGTGTGTCACCATTGTAACATCGTGAGAAAACATATAAAAGCTGGTACACAATACATTTTAAATTAAAATATTCCCTAGTAATATATATATATATATATATATAAATGACGAAAAATTCATTGCACAACTTTATTCATAAACTTGTAAGATAAGTGAAACGAAGACTTATAATAGGGGGGGGGGGGAGAGGAGTCCCCCTTAAAAAAGTCCCCGGCTCTTATTAAACCATAATTTCATCCCGTAAATTAATCACGACGGCCTTATATATCCTTTAACATCCTCTGACCTGTACCCTGCAAGAGTCCCTATGCACAGTGACAAATATTTAGCGAATTAATCCTACGAAATGTTAGAATTCAAACACGCCTGCAATTTCAGTATCTTTCAAAATTGGATCACAGCTTGCAGACAATCGACAAGTAGATAAGACACTAGCGTAAACGGGAACTACAGGGTCTGTCTTTCAGGTCTGTGAACCCCGAAATTTCCCTGCCCCTGCCTTACAAACTGAAAAGCAAATTTTCTTGAATTCATTGAACGGCAATGACTTCTCTCTTATTTGTGTAAGCATACATAGAAATAGTATTATTTTACTTTTTTTTTTTTTTCTAAATTCTAACCGGTTCTGTTACCGCGTCAACGATTGTGGACATGTTGCACATGAAAGATATTTATTACCGGTGCTGTACACAGCGAAAACTCAGCACCCAACGTCTTGCCAGACTTCCAGATGGCTAATCTGATTTGTGAACGTTGAAACACCTTTCGTTTATGAGTGGCTGATGGTGACGTCACCTAGCTCGCAGTACATTGATCTCTGGTTGCAGAAATACGAGGCNCTTTCGTTTATGAGTGGCTGATGGTGACGTCACCTAGCTCGCAGTACATTGATCTCTGGTTGCAGAAATACGAGGCACATCGGAATATCACACGATTTCAACTCTTCAGCTCACAAATTTATAATGCGCAACCGAACTGGTCGAGGTACTTTAATGTTCGGATGACACAATCGCAGCTGCTTGCGAATGAATAAGTAAATNTGCGCAACCGAACTGGTCGAGGTACTTTAATGTTCGGATGACACAATCGCAGCTGCTTGCGAATGAATAAGTAAATGGAACCTTACATGTACCGCTGCCCGCCAAGAAAGAAAAGTTGCCGATATGTGCACATGACGTTGAAACTTAACACGCTGCCCCACATGTCCCCGATAAATCGACAAAGGCACAGAATATGCAAATANTGCACATGACGTTGAAACTTAACACGCTGCCCCACATGTCCCCGATAAATCGACAAAGGCACAGAATATGCAAATATACCCTGAAAAAATTAAGTGCAAATTTACACATACAAACTTTTGGTAATTTTACATTTTGCAAGTGTAATTTGTAAAATCAACTACAGTTCGTGTAATTTTACACAAGTATTCTTAATAATCCAGAGATCACTACATGTCTTTGGTGAGAATATACGAAAGTGTGGCTTAATTAAACACAATGTCGGTGTTAATTTACACATTTCAAGTATGTGTTTAAAAATAAACCCACTCACTGTATTGCCCTTAAGTTACGTATTTTTACTAATACATAGTCGTTGTATGAACACCCAATGTCAGTATAGTTGTACGTCTTTAATTGTGTAATTTTACAATGACCGCGTGTGCGCAAACTTGCATTACGTTCTGGAGTATCTGTTAGCGTATATTTACACATAACATTTTTCGTTAATTTTACATTTCTATGTGTAATTTACTAAAACGAGTACAGTATTTGTAATTTTGCACTAATGTTCCTAGGAATTCATATATAACTGCATGTATTTGTTTAAAACATTCTATCTAGTGGTAGGGAGTAGAACTACTTCGAACTCCTTTTCTGCGTTCAAAAGGAAAACTTAATTCCCGTTGATGGAATATGCTGGCTTTTGCATATAACAACCTATTCTATATCTTAAGTCACTTTGTTACCCATATTTTGGAGATAACTTTTTATAACTGTGTTAAACTACCAAGTTAAAAAANTATATCTTAAGTCACTTTGTTACCCATATTTTGGAGATAACTTTTTATAACTGTGTTAAACTACCAAGTTAAAAAAACGGAGTAAAATAACATAAAAATTATAAATATACACGTACAACGTATGTGAATTAACATGACACAGTCGTAAAAGAACATGAGCTGACGGTAAAAATTGCTTAGTAAAACAGTGAAAAATGTGCAGCAATTGTGTAACTAGAATTACAGTGAATCCTCGATTTAACTTTTTGTTTGGTGAGAAAATACGCATGCACAGTGGTGAAATTACAATTGCGATGTCTGTGTAAATTTACTTGCCGTGGAGAGAAAATGCACTAATGTTGCAGTTTATTTTATGCTAAATAGTTATAGTAATTTTACACCATTCAATGCAAAGTTAGCTGTACAAAGTATGTGTTATTTTACTTATTTACAGGATAAATTTACTTGCACGCAGAGTAAAAAAATAATTGGCTTATGTACGTGTAAAATTACACTGATGTCAGTGAAGACACTGCTGCCACATACATCTAGTGTAAAATTTACAATTTTTTTTTAAGTATGGTGCAACATTCTCGCGTCCTGAGGTGCTCATTGTTACATACTTCAACTAAATAAGTAATGTTTGTAAGCCTATATAGGCAGGTTAACTTCATATATGTATATATATATGTGTGTGTGCAGCGCCACTTTATCCAGTCAATGATTATGTGCATTATGTGTGATAGTTCATTCATTTTTATTCTGTGAGCCAACCTCGGCGAATAGGTGGCCAGGGAGTTTGTTGTTGGAATACGGCAGTTTATTTTCACTAAATGAAAATTAATTTTTTATTTTAATATTTATGGCTTACTCCAAACTGATAAAATATTTGAAAATGATTTAATATGTATAAATATTGTTTTCAACCCCACATCTCTGCCACACGGTTGGTAAGTTGATTTAATATAATACTTAAAACTAGGAATTCTTTCGTGATGTGTCCAATTTCACCTCAGAGGTCTGAGAAAGTAATACTCTAGAATTAAACCTAGCCAGAGCCTAATTATTTATTGAAGTACTTACCTGGGCAACCATACATACGAGTTGAACGAAATTCTACTATTATGATTTTTAATTACATTTGGGAAATACGTATTAAATTATGCAATACAATTTGGATATATAAAGTGTTGCTTATTTGAAGTACTCAGACGGGCCTATAAATTCTAGTTCTCGTACAACAGTGTACAGAAGCGAAATTGTATGTTGGTTCCCTTGCTGGTTGGCTGTGCGAGGCTCTGGAATGGGGCGTGTGTCTGCACGGGTAGCCAATCAGANATTCAGACGGGCCTATAAATTCTAGTTCTCGTACAACAGTGTACAGAAGCGAAATGGTATGTTGGTTCCCTTGCTGGTTGGCTGTGCGAGGCTCTGGAATGGGGCGTGTGTCTGCACGGGTAGCCAATCAGACGCAAGGGCCGTTCCAATGCCTCGCATACCAATTAGAGAATCAGTGTGCCCACAGAAAAGGAACTACTACCACGCCATTTCGCTTTTGTATACTTACCTACTCTGTGGATTTACTTTCAGGAATGAACACCTCGGCATGCATGCAGGTGGTGTTATAGCGAAACTCGATTTCTAAAGCGGGGGAGTTTATGTAATCTGGGAGCTTGGAAACATATCGATACACAATATAGTTCCGTTAACTACCAGTAACTGTTGCTCGAGGCGAAATTATGTAACTATATTTGTATACTTCGAGACTAAAGTAAGATTGAAAGAAAAATAGCTAAAGAAACCGAAAAATCGCGAAAGGTTTTTTGAGCCAGCATATTTGACCAAACCACCACAGTGTCACAACCTTTTACGATTGGACGTTTTATATTTGAGTTGGTTTGGCACTTTGCAGACCAATCATAACGGTTCAGTATTCGGAGTGTCAGGATTCTCATAGGCCCATTGAGAATTAGGAAAGTAGCTTCATACACAAATTGCAACCAATAATGAAATAAAAAATTTCTGACATATAGAAAGTACGTTGAAAACTAGGAAAAACTCCTTAAGAATACGGATGTGGAAGAGCCGCTTATTCCACGAACTCATTCGCGCACGCCAGCAAAATGGCGCCACTTGCCAGCAACATGTTGAAGTGGTGTATATATATAGCAGCCAATCATACACAAGGGCCCATTCCCAGAGACCCACGCAACCAATCAGAAAAATGGGTTCGCCCACATCAAAGGTACCGCCACGACATTTCGTTCCTGCGGTTAGACAGGAAAATATTGCGAATTCATTTTAAGACAATCTAGATTTCAAAACACATGCAGGTACATAGTAGATTGGGACGCTATTCTATTTTTTTTTCTTCAGTGGATGGATTTTAAAAAGTGCTCAGTTTACCGTGAACAGCCTTTAGTCGCATACACAGCTTTTTTTTTAGGTAGGGAAGTAGCATGTTTCCCACGTTTACACAGGGAAGTACCCGGAGCGAAAAGAAGAGGAGGACTACACGAGGAACAGAAAAGGAGGGTGAGAAGAACTGGAAGAATGCGATAGCTCCTGAGGCGGAATGCAGCCAAGGGCTGTATCTCCCGCAACAATCTCTCTTCGCCCGCCCCCCTGCTCCAACAGTTGAGGGAACACAGTCCGAGGGTATTCATGGGGAGATGGTATCTCCTGCCAAGGACACGGCTTTCCATTACGTCGCATCGCTTACTGCTGGAGAAAA